>CAKAOI010044014.1:0-23379 GCA_916701655.1 Sebastiscus albofasciatus | reverse complement strand
GTGTGTCAATATGCATTGGATTGAATCATAGTCTCGTATGATGTATTTCCCACTCTAAGCGCGAGCCTTATCACAGGTAGCCGTCCATTTATCGAATAGGGGTTGCCACATTTTGAGGAAGATGTTATCTGTTAGTAAATTTATAGCAAAGTCTCTCCATGCGAAGCACATTCCCCAGATCCCTGAGCCACAGCTGGAATAGAGGGCTAGCCTCTGACTTCCACTGCTGTAGGATAAGACATTTGGCCAACAGTGTACAGATGGAAATGGTTTACCCCTCATATTTATTAATGGAAGGATTAGCTACCACTGATCCAAAGATGGCAAAGTACAGTATAGGATCTGGTGTGGTAGTTTTATTAACCCCCTGAGACCTGCAATCCTGACTCACTTTACTGTCTTTCAGAGGCTGTAGCAGGCTCAGTTTTAGAGCTAGAGTGAAGATCCAGATATCATATAAAACACAGGTATCAACTCTGACCTCAAGATATGTGAATGTAAATGGGTTCTATTGGTACCCACGAGTCTCCCCTTTACAGACATGCCGACTTTATGATAATCAAATGCAGTTTTGGGGCAAAAACCATGCAGTTATTTGAATGTAGTATAAATGTGTTATTTTCGCCTATTCTAAAATGATGTGTTTGAATATTTCTGCATACTGGGGTTCCTAAACAGTCGTTGAGTTGCATAAATTGTGTCTCACTGTAAAGCTGAGACTCTTGTGGATCCAATTAGCACAATTGTATTCACATGTGATGATGTTAGTCCCCATAGTAGCCATTACATTGTAGTGAGACCATTTTTTTAAAACTTAACTTAGAAATGACCTTTGGTGACCTCTAGGATAATCACAGCCTCATGAAAGTTTACAACCACAAACTAGAGACCTAGAGCATTCAGAGGATGGTTGACTTTCCAAGGTAGATTGACAATAAGGGGGTTTCTGAACAGTTTCCAGAACAAAAGTGCTCAACATCCAATCGCAGAAAAAATGCAATTCTTGCAGAAATCTCCAAATGTCAAAAGTTTTTGAAACCAAATCACAGCATGATTTTTTCAATGGTGTTTCTTAAGGTCTTGGTGTCTTAATGTGGTATTTCGGAGGGCTCATTGATCATTTTTACCAATTCTTGAGTGGAAAAAATTGTTAAATTTAGCACCGAATCTGTATAACAAATGGTATCAACCCAAAAACAACTTATGAGACATAATAGAGCATGGGAGTGGCCATCATAGTGTTCCATCATAATGTTCTAAGCCCTTATACACTTTTGACAGTTTGTTTTGATTAATTAATCTATGTTTATATCTGATTTATGACTAGAACAATTTGACACACAGTGCTGCGCAGCATCTCAAATTAATCTTCAGGTTCCCAGCTTTCAGATGATGTACACCACTTCTATGTGACATCTGTTGATCTGCTTTCTCCCTCTAAATTCCCCATGGTCTCAGAGGGTTAAAGGCCTTAGATATGTAGTCAAATATCAGAGTCCAAAAGGAATTTAACTTTGGGCAGGACTAGAACTGACGGGTAAGTGTTCCTGAGTCTGGCATTTGCAGAACTATGGTGAATAACATCAAGAATAGCCTCCCATACTTCAACAGAGATTTCATTACCAAGTTGTTGTTCCCAATCATTTTTCAGTTTGTCCACTTGATACCGCTACATGAGAAAGTATCATACAAGAAAGAGAGTGACCCCCTTAGTGACGGAGAATGCTGTCCAGTGTATTATGTTTGTGTTTTCTATCTTCGATGACCATTTAAAACAGATAAACGGTGTTAGATACAGAAGCCTGAAGCAGATCCATTCATAATACAATACAGGAAAAGGAAGATGGGAGATAACCTTGCAGTGTTGCGATGCACAATATGTCGGCTCTCACTTAGTTTGGCTTTTTCTGGCAGCACTATGTTTTTTTCCTCCCTCGGTGCTTCACCGTTGCTCAAAAACCGGAGCTATCAATCATTTACTTCCTTTTTTATATTCTCCCTCACCACCTGATTTGCATAGGTTTGGCAAACTGCCCTTGGGCTGTTGAATATTCAAATTGAAAGTGCCCATTTGTTTTGATTATGCTAATTGACAGCTGTTGATACAACTCTTGACATTAATGAATCAATGGCACTCTTGATGAAATATGAGTACCTGTTCGGGAACAGATTTAGTTACTGGCTCACCGTCTTGACAGTTTTAGGTTTGTTTTTCTGCTCGTTTCCCTTCCAAACTGGTTCGGTTTGGCTGAATGAGCCAGATGGATTGAATTTGTAACCTCACCTTCTCGTTACAGAAATTGTGTTTTCCAGCGGAGGTGGGTGAGATTCGACGGAGAGAGTCTGGCCTACTACAACAATGATAAGGTAAGTGCGAGAAAAGCACATGCACACTTTCACACATCGCTTCCCTTCCTCCTGCTTCATGCCGACACACACATCAGTGATTCCTCCGTTCCAGAAATCCATACGATGAGCCAAGTTCTCAGTGTCCCCTGCTCTTCCTCCTCCTTCTCATTGTCAGCATCATCATCATTAGCTTGGCACGGTAAAGAATGGGGGCAAGGACGGAGCGACATTACGCCATGCATGACAGGCCAGCACTCTCTGTGCCCGCCCGGCCATACAGTAAAGTACATTGATGTTGGCACCTGACCAGTTCCCCGAGAAAGAGAGAAGGGGAGGGAGAAGACTTCTCTCTTTTGCCTCCCTCAGCAGTTCTCTCTCCCTGTACCTCTCTTCATTCTCCTTCTGTCTGACAGTTGAGTTTGAAATTTCGCTTAGCATTGCCTGCCTCATCATCAGAGAGAGAGAGAGAGAGGGAGGGAGGGAGGGACGGAGGGGGAGGAAGTGTTGGAGTGGGGGAGTTGAAAAGGCAGAAAGTGTAGAGGAGGCAGACTAAGATGCAGTAAATATGGCAGTTTCACGTCCACCTGTTTAGTCTGGAAACTTTTTGTATTGCGCCAACTTTTACAAACTGGTTTTGATCGCAACTGTGAATGAAGAGAATGGAATTTTACGTGAGCATGTGTGAAACCACCGTGTTGAATTCTTTCTTTTTGAATTTTTTGTTTTTTAAATGTTCAAATACCTGTATTTTTGTATGTTCCAACCATGGACTGTATATAAGAAGTGGACGTAGTCAGTGTAAAGTCACCCACTGGTTTGTGGACTACAGTTTTGAAGCCTCGAGTTGGCATTTTGGCTGTCGCCATCTTGGTTTTTTGCAACCAGAAGTGACACGGAGCTAAGTACAACCGAACGCTGAATAAAACATTTTTAGGCGACCACAATGTTACAATTAACTTTCACGAAATGAAAACACGGACAACACCGTGGTAGCGACCTGTCAATCCCAAGGTAGCCACGTCCTAAAGCATCCCCTGCTTTATGGTCTATTTGACTCTAAATGGGACCATAATTTACTAAATGAACATCATGCTGTATTGAAGAAGATTTCAAACTCGCAATTGAGACCATAAACTCATATTTACAATGTTTACTGAGGTAATAAATCAAGTGAGAAGTAGAGTCATTTTCTCATAGACTTCTATACAATCAGACTTCTTTTTGCAACCAGAGGAGTCGCCCCCTGCTGGCTATTAGAAAGAAAGCAAGTTTTAGGCACTTCTGCATTGGCTTCACTTTTCAAACTTGGAGGTTGCCCCACTGTTTACATTACAGGGATTGTGTCATAATTACATATGCACTTTTGCAGCCTCCATTAGCTTTATTCATTAATTAATTTAACGTATGTAATCCAATACAGTAAATATTAAGTCTGCATTAATATTTTCCAACATGGTATTATTGTTGTGCAGTAGGGCTGGGTAATGTTTAAAATATTTTGAATTTGGTGCCAGTGAATCTGTAGTACAATCATATCACCAGACAGTTGATATTGGATGATTCTGCATCCAACACCGATCGCTAATGACGTCCAATGCCAGAATGTTTTAAATAATCTCATTATTACTGTGTGGCAACTACAGTACTACAGTGTTCAAACCCTTACTTTTCATGTAGCAAAACATGCCAAACTGCTCAACAAATCAATATTAAACACAGACCTACCTATATAAAATATAGTCTCAAATTGGAAAAAACGTTTCTGCTTTAGATCAGGAAATATCTGATAAACAAGAATCTATCCAAGCACTCAATGCCAAGTTTTGATAATTGACTCTTTTGTAATTCTTAATGCAATGGATATGTTTTATTCAGTACTCAAATTGTATTGAGCTTCAATAGCCAGCTCTAGAGGTAATTCAGTGCATACTTTGCAAATCAATCTGTCCTTGAACTACATTATCACGCACACAACGATTTAACTACTGACAAAAATGAATAGTAGATATGGTTGTACACTAGATGTGATCAGTTACACAACTAAGGTACATTTCAGAACTTGGCTCACTGGTTCTATAATGAATAGAAATGAATAGTGTTCTTTGGCTTCCTGGAAAGGAAGAATAAATCCATTTAAAGCTGAGTACACATTATTTGTATTCGAGGAGCTAAAACTTTCATAAAAAAAAAAAAAAAACCTTGGTATTATCCTTTAAAAAAAAAATCTTTTAATACATGAATTATGTGTCCTCCAGTGAGCCTCAAGCGGCCATAACCTATCTGACATAATGTGCTTTACCTTCGTGTTTTCGCTAATGACCGTTGGATGCATCTCACATTTCTGTGTGTGTTTGTGTTGTGTGTGTGTGTGTGAGCGTGACCTCGGCGCCCCTTCCCAGGGCCAGCTCGTTTTCGCTGCAGCAGCGTTGCACAACATCACAATCAATGATGTGGGACCTGTCTGATGCCTGCTCGTTAATCACTTACTAATTATAGCCCTCCGTGCGCTCTCTCTTTTCCCCCCTCGTTTTCTCTTTCCATTGCATTTGTTGCTTTATTTATCAGGACACGCTCCGTCGCCGGCAGAGTGGGAATCGGCAGGGAGGCCAGCGAGTCAGCACTTTACACTCCATGTCACTGTCGGGCGTAGGCATGACAGTTTCTGGAAAAGATGAAAGTTTGCCTTTGTGTGTCTGTGTGTGTGTCTGTGTGTGTGTGTGTGTGTGCGTGAGTGAGTGAGAGAGGGGGAACCGAGATTGTTGTTTGGACTTTTTTTAAAGTCATCCTGCCAATGTGACTCTCCCCTCTGAGAAAGCAGAGGGCTTCATCATGTTCTGGGTGAGCGGAGAGGTCGAGTACAATCTCTCTGTCATCCCTGCTTTGTGCGGCCAGCTGAGGCCTCGTACCACCCTGCGTGCCACCCAGTGCCACCTCCACAGAGCGAGCGCGGGGGTAGGAGAAGATTGCACGCGCCGACAGAAAGCCTCTCGGCACCACCTCATGTCAGAAATTGAAATATGAGTTTGGTGGCTTGCTTTTCCCTCACAGTGCAGAGACATGCATGTATGTGTGCGCCGTTACACCGAGCGCAGACTGCAACAATCGCTGTACTCCTCGCGTTACGAGTCATTTTTCATCCCGTATTGTTGTCATGTTGACGTAGGGGGGTGCAAAACCTACACAGTTGATCTTGGTCTATTGATTATAGGATTTGGAGAGCACCAAATGGATTGGATGCTATTCATCTTCTGTCTCCCAGGTGTTCCAACTAAAAGCATATCTGCCCAACTATTTTCAGTGGAAAGTAGCTATACAGTCCGCTCCAACTGGTGTTAAATGTCTCTAGATAGTGTCTGAATTTGCATATTTATGATGTTATCACATATGGAATTAACATATATTAAAAATTAAAGGTGCTAAATGTGAGATTGAGAGCATTTCTAAGTGCTGACACAGATAACTGTTTACATTTACAAAGCTCAGATTCCAACCCACACAGAGGGAGAGCGACTTCATTCTCTGCTCAGGTAGCCATTACTCCTCTATATCTTCACATAGTTGTTAAATGCTCTGGATAACATAAAGAGCACCTTTTAAAAATACTGAAATGAAGTGGAACTAAACTCAATTGACTAACTGTTCTTTAACCACGTTCACTATTTTAATTTAGCATATTAGCATTACTAACATTTACCTACATTGGAGGATTATAGAAATGTCAGTTTTCCAGATATTTGCTCATTAAAAAAAGAAAGAAACAACAAAAAGTTGAAATCATTCGTAATAAAACACAACCTGCTCCAAACAATACACACAGGAGTTTTGCTGCTACGACCTCACTCCGTCTGGTATGACCAGTAGCTCATGGTACCTAATGTTAGTCAACATACAGTAGCTGCACAGAATCTGTTTGGACTCAAGGCCTTTTGTTTTCCTTTCTAAAGATTACAAACCATCGCGACCCAGTTCACAATTTGCAAATTTGTGTGTGAATGAATGCCATTTCTCCATCACCTTATAGTATCTTGGAACAGGTAAATCAGCAATTTCGAAGAGATATATTTAATAAATCACAACTTCTTTTTATGCATGTTATTGAAAACATATACACGTTAAATACTTTGTAAATGAGAACAAATAAATGCATTTAGCCGGAGTTAACAAGCTCTCATTTTTTTTCCTCTCATCAGTAAAATAAGCAGAATGTATG
The DNA here is from genome assembly GCA_916701655.1 of Sebastiscus albofasciatus. Taxonomy (NCBI): domain Eukaryota; kingdom Metazoa; phylum Chordata; class Actinopteri; order Perciformes; family Sebastidae; genus Sebastiscus; species Sebastiscus albofasciatus. Next base: position 16,820 of record CAKAOI010044014.1, on the reverse strand, counting down.
CTAGCCTTTCATATTAGATTCAATTCGTGATTAGATTCAATATTATAAGTAGGCTACAATTATCAGAACAATAGAAAATGCAGGCTCTCATGTGGCTCAAAGATGTACTGCAGATTTTAATGTTAAATAGGCGACCCTAACAAAATCTCCAGCAACCCACCTGTGGGTCCTGACCCAGTCTTTGGGAATGACTGGTTTAATACACACAAATCATCGCCAAATGTGTACAGTCCGCACAAGAGCTTGGACTGTGAGATGAAATCAAGACTGATATCAGTTTATAATGTTGTCTGATCTTTACTCCCGGTACACAAATGCCTCCACACTGAAACATTCCCATGCTTGTTCTCTTTCTCAAACTTTAAACACCCTCCAAAAACTCTTTTGTAGTTTAAAATCCTCTAGAATCTGTCAGCCCCAGACAGAACTAATCGCACTTAATCACAGTCGCAGCTTGAAGGTCTCTGGCCGCGGTGATGTCATCATCGGGGGTAGCGGAGGTGGCGTGGGAGAGTAGCGAGATCCTCAGTCTCACTTCTCCCTCTCTGCAGCCTTGTATCCGATCCGTCTCATCAATCACCCCTTTCGCCTGATTTCGTCAACACCGGGATTGACTCGGGAGAACGCTCTGGGCCTGAGATGTAGTCTTCGGGGTCCCGATGCGGTGTCATGTGTGTCTCTGTGTGTGTGTGTGTATGTGTGTGTTTGTGAAAACAGTCCAAAGCCTGGCTTCAGGGCAGTGAGGGGAGGAAGTGAGGAGGATGGCTGGGAGGGATGAAGGGATGAGAGGATGGGGGGAGGGGCGTGGAGGCTGAATAGGAGGCCAAAGGGGAGATGAGGTTTTAGGATCGGGGATCAGTCTTTGAGTGTATCAGTCTGCCTGATTGTCTGTCTGTCTGTCTGACGCTGCAAAGCTCTCCCTTTTCCAAGCCTGAAAGCTCCTCTGCTTACTCCCTACTGTGTCTTCTCAAGACGCCTGTGCTGACGCTCACTATGACACCCCAAGTGTTTTTTCTTTTTTCATTTTCTCCTGTGCCCGAAGTATGTTACATATTCTGTAGCAATCTATATTGTATCTATTTTTTTTTTGCATGGTTTCATACATTTCCAGCTGTGAATTTTCATATTTTCATATTTTGATATCCAGGAATTCTTAAGAGAGTCATTTAAGAATAGATCTAGTTTGAATTCACATCACTCCTACCACTCAGGTAGATTTACCACCTTGAATTTAAGGTGATCCCTTTTAAAGTAGTAAAAAAAAACATGTTACAGTTTTTCCTTAAAGGTGCAGTGTGTAGAATCTGGAGGTATCTCGCGGTGAGGTTGCAGATTGCAACCAACTGAGTCTTCTCCCGTGTGCCAAGAGTGTAGGACAACTACGGTGGCCGGTGTTTGGTTTGTCCGTTCTGGGCTGCTGTAGAAACATGGCGGCCGACTCCGTGAAGAGGACCCGCTCCGTATGTAGATATAAACGGGTTCATTCTGAGCTAACGAAAACACAAAGATTCTTATTTTCAGGTGATTATACACTAAAGAAAACATAGTTATTAATGTTATATTCCATTCCTGCCAATACATCCCCCTAAATGCTACACACTGGTCCTTTAAAGCTGCACTCATCAATATTTTACATAAAGGATTAAATGACTACGTGTAAAGTGAAAGGCGGGCGCTTGCAGTGGCAAACCCACCGAGAATTATCAATCGACTCTGCAGTTTTCCTCGGCTACGGGGTTTTACGGTGTCTGTCAGCTCATTGGTTTGGTTTTCTGGCTCGAAATTTTACTGTTTTGATTCACTCTCTCGGCTCCCATCAGTTTGTTTTCAGCCTCAGCTGGCAACTGTTTTCAGTAAAAAAAAAAAAAAAAAAATCCAAAAACCCACCGTACGCTACTTGCCCCAGCACCAATTGGCTGACAAATTTAACGACTGGCCAACATAGCGGAGCATTTAGCTGCTAAAGAGCTGGATGTTTTTCTCAGGAGTTTGGTGAGGCGCTAAAACTGAGCTGAAAGGAGAGTGAATATTGGACTCATCATTTATCAGGTGAACACAGACATGACTTCAAATGAATGTTGCTCCATGTATAAATAAGGAAGCGCTTGCTGACACATTCACCATATCAACATTATTATAAGGCGATATGTAAATGTCACGGTTACAGCACTTCCCCCTAGTAGCCAAGAAATCAAATAGTGCAGGTTTAATGTGGTATTTTGGAGGGTTATTTGATCATCTTTATCAATTCTCAAGTGGTTCAAAAATGGTTAAATTCAGCATCAAATCTGTGTAACAAATGGTATCAACCCAAAACTTGATGCAACAACTTAAGAGAGATATTAGAGCATTGGGAATGACCATTTTATCATAGTGTTCTAAGCCCTTATATACTTTCACAATATATATATATTGATGAATTGATTCATGTTTATTTATGATTTATGACTAGAACTACTTGACACACAGTGCTGAGTTGCATCTCAAATGAATCCTCAGGTTCCCAGTTTTCAGATGATGTACACCACTTCTATGTGACATCTACTGTTGACCTGCTATCTCCCCTTAAAGACCCTCTGTACCCCCCTTAAAAAGACAAAATCGGGTCTATGTGGGCCTCTTCTAACCTTAAACCTGATACCAAAAGTCTTGGTTTTTGACCTCAGAAAATCATGAAACAATAAAAGATAAATAAGACGGTACCAGGCTGGCCTTGCATTGACAAACACCCTTGATATTTAATTATTACAGCTAAATTATTTGGTCTAATATGTTGAAAAAATGCTATTGACCCAGGTTGGAAATGACAATAATAAACTTTAATTATATAATGCATCTCTTAACAAAGTTGCAAAGTGATTTTCAGACATTAACAGCAGATAAAACAACAACAGTAGAATAAAATACAAACAACAGAGGGATCATAAAAACAAAAAATACCAAAATGTAATGGTCAGCATTCAGAGACCTGAAGGTCTTTCAGCTGAATAACTTTATAAAGACTTGATCTGGACTAACCTAGCCACAAAACAGCTCTGCCTGGAAGCACCATCTTTAAAATCCTTAAGTCACCCCACTTGAGTAAAGAAGGTTATTTCCCTAAAGGTGCAGTTCTCTGCTCCAACCAGTTGGTGTCCTCATGCCTCCATTGAAAATGCACCACTCCGGAGACGCCAGAAACCTTAACTCCATGCTGGTGGTAAAAACTCTTTCCACCCTCTTTACCCTCCTCCCTTGCTTTCTCCACACGCTGCCTCCATTATTGTAGGCTTTAGCTCAATTGCAATGCCTTAATTGTTTCCTGAAGTTCACCAGGTTGTTTTTTTTTTTGAAAAAGAAAGGAGACATAGTTAGATAGGCAGTTCTGCAAAAAAAAAAGTGACGCCACCCCTGCTAAATGATGCAGGTTGACGGATGTTGGGTAAGGTTGAGAATGAGAGGTATAGTGATATGGGAAGAGTGAGAGGAACGTGGGAGTGAGGGAGTTGAGAGTGGGAGGGAGGTCAGAGTGAGGGGGGGAAATGAGAGTGGAGGAGATCTTTGGCAGAGGGAGGCCAGTCAGGTGTGTCTGTTATTGGAGAAAGAGAGATAGTTAGGCCTCATTGCTTCCTTGGCAGTCCGTCCTCTGAGATTAGTCTATAAACATTAGGTGTGTGTGTGTGTGTGTGTGTGTGTGTGTGTGTGGGCGGCTGCAATGTCTGAATCCACCGTCTTAACGCTGACCGCTTCTTTTCATCATCTCTCTCCGCCGACTCCGCCGTCGGGAGTATTTACAGATGCACAAACTCGCAATTAAACAAACTCTCTCCTCCGTGACCCCAAAAGTAGAATTAAAACAATTAATTACCGTTAACCCATACTGGGGTATAATTATCTGCTACCCAGCTAATGCACACACTTACTTTCTCCTTTCCTTTTTCCTCACCTTCCTTTAACTTCTATCTAAATTTAGAGAGAGAGAGAGAGAGGGGAGATATTGGTGTGAAACTCCTGGGGAGAGAGAACGCACGAGGCTGGCTGTCGGTAATTAGGTTGAGCCACTTTCTTGCCATTGTTAACATCCTGTTTTAATATGAGAAAGGACCCCTCCCTGACCCTCTTAGGCATCTTCATTTCGACATGATGTCTCTCTTCACCTCTAGCTCGCGTCTCTTTCGCTTCCTGATTATGGAATTCCACTGTTGCCTCTTCTGTTTTTATCCTTTCTCTATTGTATCTCTTCACTCTCCTTGGCCTTTCACACAAACCTAATTTTTCTTTTTTTTTCAAATTTCACGCTCTCCCTCCCTCCACCCATCCATCCATCCATCCATCTCTCCATCCGCCCCCGCTCTCTAACTAACTGACTGCGCCGGCTGCTATATTTTTGGCTGTACGGTCTCTAGAAATAGGCTTTTGTGGCTGGCAAGGTCACCGGCTTAATTAAGAATGGCGAGAGGGAGTCAGAAGTTCACTTCCTTCATCTTTTTTTTCCTCCGCTTATACTCCACGTCTTCGCAGGATACGACAGCGGCAGCAGTGCAGCACAGCAAACGCACAGCGCTGTGCACGACAACCAGCACACAAGCCATTACATTGTGCACAGAGAAAATTCAGGTCAAGCCAGTTGAAGAGCGACAGAGAGAGAGAGAGAGAGAGAAAAAAAAGTGACGTCTGCTTTTTTGTTTTTTTTCATACTTTGCAATGATAATGACATTATCGACATGAATAATGCAATGTCTGCAACGACCCCCTTTTCTTTTTCCTTTTTTATAACCCAGTGATTTTCACGCCACTAAAGCAGAAGCGTAATGTACTGTCCCCGCGGTTCACTCTGTTGCAAGAACATTACTGTCTGACATGTTCTGAGCTTTTTCCAACTACTTTAAGGGCATTTCTCTGTTACACTCGCCACGTCGCCGTTTGAATACTGATTCGACGGCGCTGCCGTTCCGTCCTCGCTTCTTTAGAAAGGATGATATTGACGTTCGATTTCTTTTTTTTTCTCCTTTTCATATTGACAATGACCCAGTACTTTTAATTGCCGTTGTCAAGGGAGGCTGTAAAGAGGGTCACGAAGCCTCCAGTGCATCATCCTCCTTATTTAGATGCCTCCACTAGAGCTGCTGGGGGAAAACATGGGGGTAATGAAACAATACACACACACACACAGCCCAATCCCCGCTTTTCCCCGACGAGCGCTTCCTGTGCTTCGCCCAAATCCCCACTACACTACAGCGCGCCTGTCTCTTTTTAAATATTTGTGAAGTTTGTTTTCAGCTTGTAGATTTGTTTTATGATGTCTTCCTAACACCCAAATGACGGCGCCCTCTGTGTGTTATTCTTGTGTTTGGGGCTTCTTTAATGCAAGGTAATTCACTTTTTTTGGGCGCACATATTTGAAATCTATAATTGGAATTATTTGTGTTGATGTTAAAGATCACATCGATGCAAATTAGACCTGGGATGATACACCCTATCTCCTGATTCAATACTGTCACGATACTTTGGTGTCGATTCGATATGCATTGTGATTTTTAGGTATTGCTATTCTACAAGAATTGCGATCACGATTTATTTAGTTAACTTTTTTAACACTAGGCCATGGGAAAAAGTTAAATCATACACTTCTAGGGACTTTTATTTTGGAAAATATCGAAATTAATGCAGTAAGAATGTTTGATTTTCAGCATGTATGTAGTCAGAGATGTCCTGAAGTCAAATATATCGGTTATCAGTCATTTTTTTCCAGCAACCCAAAAATCAAAGAATGAAGACATTTCCTTCACAAATTAGTAGTGTTTTCTTTTTAATTTATAAGGGACATGTATTGTTTTATACTTCTAGTGAATATAATCCATCAATCTTATTTCCATATATGTATTTTATAAATACAGTTCCCTTTGTTAACACCTTATTTTGAAAACCGGACGTAGTCACACGTGCATACTACTGCTAACTTCGCCAAGTGCGTCGTTAGCTCTTATCGTCAGCTCTGGTCTCTTTATACATCCATGGTCAGCTCCATCGGAGCCGTTTAAATGTTTTTATCATAAATGTCAGTATATGGGTGCTCTACAGTTGTAGCGTCGGCCGATTTGACCACGGAGACGAGCGTAATGGCTGGCTTGACTGCACGTTAGCGCAATACAATAACATTTCCTGGCTATGACAGAGTTAGCATGCAGCTTTAGCCGTGATATCTAGCGCTGCTTTTCCTGGCAATGTGTGAAACCCAAAGTGTTTCCATACTTTGCTGTATGTGTAGTATTTACCACTTTGGATTTAAAATGTGAGGGTGCAGGTCGTATCCATGGAACACAGTTTTTTGTTTCGGCTCGTTGCGGTTTGTTTTGGTTGATGGATACGGAATGGATATGACGTCACTTTACTCCAACTACAACAATAAAAGCGGTAACTTCCTTCTACCCCCGCATAGACTCAAATGAAGCAAATATGTTGATTCTGGCGTTTAAATATCTATTTCAAAATCGTAAAAAAAAATTGTGATACATAGGTGAATCAATTTTTTTTTTTCCCCGCACCCTTAATGCAAATGTGCCACGGCTTGCTTAACAGCATGCAACCCATATGAAAACATATTCTATGAGGTACCTGTTTGCATTCCTGCAGTAGCTTTTTTGATTGAAATGCTTCTTGTCCAATGAATTCTGTGCCATTTATCAAAGTTATTGCTTGAAAGGGAACAGGGAAGCCAGTTCTGCAAATGAATTTGACGCTGTTATTGATGGGTAATGGCTCTAGTTTGATGAGGATGTCTGTCGGTGGCGTTTCAAATTGAACGCCGACCGTAATACAACTCCGAATTACACATCTATTGATGCAAACAATGCACTCGAATGCGGTAATTGTGGGTCTACAGATGCAGATAATAGGAATAAGCAACCATTCAATAACATTATTAGTATGCATGAAGCTGCGCGTGTGTCTGCTGCTTTGTGTTTATATTTATACCTATTATCAGCGCTCTTATCTGTCTGTTTATGTGTCTCTCTGTTTTAGGAGATGTACTCGAAAGGTATGATCCTGGCCAGCGCTGTCAGACAGGTGCGAGGACTGGGTGACAACAAGTTCGAGGTGGTCACCACCCTTCGGACCTTCGTATTCCGGGCTGAAAGAGAAGGTACAACAAGTGCAGTCCTCTATCAGCTCCTCTTTCTGTTTTGGTCAGTCTGCCTCTGTTGCTCTAACTGTCTGATTCCCTGTCTAGCTTTGTTTTCCTCTCTCTTTCTTTCCCTCCCCCTCCCTTTTTATGTTTGCTTCTCTTGTCTCTAATTCTCTCCTCAATCTCTCTAAATGTGGTAATCTTCTGCCTCACCTCTTTCCCTCTTTTTGTCTCTCTTTCTCCGCATGTAGTTGTTTCTCTTCCATTTCTCCCTCACAGGGCATTTTCAGAGTGATTAGAGGTTTTATTGGTACCCATATGTAAAGAAATTGTTCCACATTTTTGGGAAATGTGCCTTCTTTCAGAGCGTGATATGAGAAGATCAGTGCAGAGTTGGGGTGTTTAGCTTAGCTTAGCATGAAAATTGGAGGTAAGCTGAAACAGCTTGCCTGGCTCTGACCGAATAGAAAAAAAATACAACTTCCACAATCTGGAAAGATCACTAATTACATGTTGTATTTTTAAAGTTTGTGGTTTTAGGGGGAGTTACATGCAAACAATATTAGCTAACGAACAACAAGGACCGAAGTGCGCCGAAGACTTTTGGTACCATTATACCCGTACTCACTGACTACCTGGGAGACCCGCGTTATCTGTAGCATCTGCTCATGTAGTCATTGAGAAAAACAGCACACATTGTGTATACAAGATAGTAGGGATGCACCGATACCACTTTTTTTCAGACCGAGTACAAGTACTTACATTTACCGATACCGACTACCGATACGAGTACTTCTCTGTGCCAAAAGACCCTCGTTAACAGCCAGCTGGAGGGTGTGAGCGACACACGACAGGCTGGGGAGTCCCGAACACGAGGTGGTGCGCCACGATAGGCTCTAGGTCGGCTTGGAAAGGCCCGGGGAGAAGGCGGCTTGCGGACTGTCCTCAGTGCTGCTCCAACCGCGTCGTGCCGCGGCCCACGTAAAAGGCGCCAGGGGTCTGTGGTGATGTCGTCAACCCACCCGACCCACCTTGAAACAAGGACCAAGGAGGCGTGCGCGAGTCAAGAGGGTGCAAGCAAAACCCTTGGCGCATTAAAAGTGAGGGCCGGCGTGCAACAAGCTGAGGTAGGATCCCGGCACAGTGGGGTCGGGCGTACCACCGGCCCGTCTCGCCCGCACCGTCGGGGAGGTGGAGTGTGAGGACCCGAGAGATGGTGACAAGAGGTTAACGTCGCGCTGCTGTGATGTGGTATCGGTGCCGTTGTATCAGAGCCGTTTTGCGAGTAAGAGTACGTGAGCACAGTATCGGACCCGATACCCGATACTGGTATCGGTGCATCCCTATAAGACAGCTTAAGTTAGTTAGCCTGTTTTTTTCTCTACTTTGGAGAGAGCAGGCTAGTTATTTCCCCCTGCTTCCAGTCTTTATGCTAAGCTAGGCTAAACAGGTCTGGACTCCACCGCCTTACTTAACGCACATTTAAACTCATTTCATTTCACTCTCAGAAAGAAAGCAAATAAGCATATTTCTCGTATTTTTTCAGAGTAGTTTCTTGTAAATGCTCTCTGAATATTACGCTATGTAAAATGGGTGTATACATTGGTGCCTAGGGAGATCTTGGTAGCAGTAATGACCCCGTCTGATCCTATGTTATTAAAGGGACAGGCTGCATAAAAAATTAACAAATTCTCAAATCTCCCGGGAACCGTCCTTTAATGGTCTCTTACTCTCTTCATCCCTCTGTCAGACGAGTCGGAGTTAAGAGTCGTCTCTGCTTATTCTCTTTTCAGCTGGAAGCTTTGTCTGCGTCGGCCGTAATGAGAGGGGAAAGAGACCCTTTCCGCTCCTTACCTCCTGCTTGATGGCGGTCTCATTAGGCTGCTCGGGTCAAACTGCTCTTTTGCTAATCGAGGGTTCGTCTCTGGGGGTCAGATGTTGGCCGCCCTTTGAGTCATGCGGATGAGTGGGATCGAAGAAAGCTGAGTTTTGCACGGTTATGAAACCTTTGACGTTGATGTTATTTGAGAACATGGTGGAACTGAATCATCTTTGACATCATCGAGACCTCAATGCAAGTTATTGACATATTGACGTCTGTTGAGCGAGAAATAGAATCATCAATATTTGACACACTCGTCATTGGTATTGAGCATCTGCTTATTGCTCTTGATAAGTTCAACTGGTCGTTGCTCAGTTAGAAATAATTGTGATGCTGAAGCTGTTCAAGTAGATTCTAATGCATCAGGCCTGTTTTAGGAGAAAATGACTCATCAGTCAGGGGAAAAATGTCTGAACTAGGGATGTCACAGTCCCAGAAATCTAGTAGTCAACGCCAATACCAGTGGATTTCCATGCCCTTTAAATGTTTTTTCATCTATTTTCACCACCCTGTAGCACTGGCGATTCTTCCTCCGTCACCCTGTCGATTCCGTGCACCATCATATCGATATCTGCCAGCCTTTTTTGTCCGTTTATGAGTCGCGGGGTCCTCGGCGGCATCATTTATCACACTGTCAGCCAGCTGATCGTCATACGTCACACTCAGCCGTCCTGACAAGCGCTGGGAGGTGGAGAGAGGGCTGTCTGATTTGGAGGTGGCCTCTGACCGCCCGGGATCAGCGGGAAGCCTCTCGCAGAGGTGGCTGCTGCCGTCAGAAGAAAGGGTTGGGAGGAGAGAGGGAGAGAGAGAGAGAGGGGAGGAGGATAAAACTTGGCCTCATCACCTCATGCATCTTTAAACAGGCCCACTCGCCTTGTGGCGGAGAGTCATCAATCTTTGGGGAAACACATGAGAAAGAGGGGAGACATGAGGAGACAGAGGGAGAGAGAAGGAGTATGTTAGTGAAGTGGAGGTATGGAGCTGCTGGGCTGATGCAGTATAGGAGGAGAGAAAATGGTGGAGTGATGGTCAGAGGAGTGTGCGAGAGCGTGAAGGCATCCGGGAGGGACATTAGAAGAAGAGGATGGGGGGGTGAAACAAGGGGAAGGAGGCGATTAAATGAGGGAATAACAGGAACGGATGGAGCGAGAGAGGCAGACACGCAATCTCGGTGTGAAGAAGCAACAGAGAGGTAAAGGCAGAGACGGCAGGGAGGGGATGAAAAGGGCAGAGTGAAGATGGAGAGAGGGAAAAAGGAGGAGGGAGAAGTGAGTGAATAATTGAAGGCCACCGGAGAGAGTGTGCACACAGCTGTCGGCTGATTCTCCACTTGGTCCGCAGGTGGCCTCTTCCCTCAGGTACTGTCAGCTTGAGATATAGGAGAGATGGAAGGAGGAAGGAAGGGAGGCAGGCAGGGGGAGAGAAGGAGAGAAGAAAAGAGGTGGTGTGGGGGGAGAGGAGGAGGGAGTGATGCAGTGGCAGCAATGTGGGGGAGAAGAAAGCGAGGAGGAAAGGAGAGTTTGGCAGGAAGAGACACGGCGGAGAGTGATGGAAAACGGTCGGGACAAGAAGGGAGTGCTGGAGAGGGGGATGCAGACAAATGCGCTACAAGAAAGAAGATGGGATTTATGGTGTAAAGAAACGTTGATGATTTGTATTCTGATGCTTTAGCAATTGCCTTTCCACAAAAGCCTGCTCCCGAACACATGTTAGTTTTGTTTGAGATGACAGGATAGAAGGTAAGGGAGAGATGTAGAGAATGAGTAGGGATGATAACAACAGGCCACAGAGAGGATGATGGCAGAAATATAAAGTCAGGAGGACACAGAGTGGGAGTAAAGTTGTGTTAACCGTAGTACATATTTCACTTCATATATCATTTCACATTTTACTGCCCAGTGGCAGATTTTAAACATTTAACAACATAACCAGCTTCTTAGCTGGTGTTGAGCATATATTACCAGGCGATGAGACGGTTGAGCCGAGGTCCATACAGAATATATAACGATAACGATCGTCGACCGATCGATTGGAGCACCCGTGACCTGATCAAAATGCGGCAATAAACTTCAGCAAAGCCAATATAAAATGAAATAAAATAAAATCAAGACATTTTTACAACACAAAACATTAAAATTGGATGGATGCAGCGCTTCGAAATGCTGCGCCAAAGCTCACTGGCTCAGTGAAGTGATGGAGTAAAACGAAATTTTTTGGAATTTCTTTTTTCTTAAAGAGGACCTATTATGCATATTTTCAGGTTCATACTTGTATTTTGGAAAAGCCCAGTCTGCTCTGATTGGTCAGCTGCCCCACTCTGTTGTGATTGGTCAACCGAACTCTTCGGACTCCGCTCTAACTAGCTTTGTTTTAGAGTGTGCCAACCTAGCCGCCAGGCAGGTATTATGAAAATGTGTTACTTGGTGACATCACCACGTTACGGAAGAAAAAGGCGGGACTTCAAGAAAGGCATTTGAGGCAGTTCAGCAGCAGTGTTTCTGTTGGAGAGAGTAACTTTGGGCTTTGTGAGTTTGAAAAACTATATACCGTAACTCACTAAAGGAAAGGGAAAAATCATAATAGGTCCTCTTTAAAAATGAATTGGTTGGTAACCGATTAATGGGTGTTGGGCTATCAAAAGAAAATTCAAAACTTCATCCCTAATCTTGACTAATAATGCTGGATTTTGGAGGCCTCAAAACACATAGCATGCACATTTCTGATAAGGTTCCCATAAATTTGACAGTGAATTTGAATTCCCCTCAAAGATAAAGCATTTTAGTGATTTGTGTACTGCAATTTCCTGTCACTTATTAACTGACGTATTTGCAGATACCAGTATATCTGCGGCAAGCTCAAATTGGCTGATAATATCGTCCATGTGGATGTATTGGCAAGGCTCAAGTATGATTCATCCAGTTCTGTAAAATATAATAATATTATGACATCGAATGGTCATGTAAATGTTTGATTCTGTGTTGTGCATGTACAGTATGTTGTGGGGGGGGGGAGGATTGAATTGATGGAAAACAAAGCAAATCTCAATCCCTCTGCTTTGCCTTTTTTTCTTTTTTTTTTTTCATTCCTGTTGATGGAGACTGCGTGGGAGGCTTCTAAGATCTTTGTTGAGCGCTAAGTGGACCTGGCTCTCATCTCATCCACTCTCAATGAGGATTATCTGCCTCTCTCCTCGCCTCTCTCTCCATGTAAAGTGGAATAGTCTTTCAAATCCACGGCTATACATACACATCCCCTTAACAAGCGATGAAGCTAGATGTGGCTGGTTGGGTTGCTAGTGCACTCTTTTTAATATGCATGCAGACAGAGGTGAGGGCATGTTTGCACGCTGAGTGAAAATAATTTTGGCAAGCGCGCTCGGAGGTTCATGTGCGAGACCGTGTGCACAAACAAACAACAACATACACTCCAGTCATATGCGAGACACATTCGGTGCGCACCAAGTGCAGATGCACACGTGCTAACACGCAGGCGTGCCACCCGTCTCCTCGCTTTCTCTCGACTTTTTCTCAAGCCTCCCACTTCCTTTCCTCGCTCCAGCCCTCCCTCCAACCTCAGTTTGACAGCCTGGAGAGAGGAGAGCGGAGGGAGAGAGAGAGGAAGGCCTTGAATAAATGAACAGGCAAATAAGTGAGCGCAGGACAGGTAATGGAACTCAGAAAGCAAGGGTGGGAACGGAACACTAAAGCCCAGTGATGTAAAGAGCGGTCAATAATTGAGTAGGCCATTCATTATTGATGGCAGCTCTTTGTAAATTCATAAGAATCTGGGGGGGTAGCCAGACCAGAGGTGAGTTCGGGACCAGGCAGCGGATACAGTATTTGGGAGCTCTGGAGGGGTAGAGTGTGTAGGAGTCGGATACTCGGAGAAGAGAAACTTTTTTTTCCTTTCAGATGTTAGCCGGATATGTGTGTGTGCAGAGGGCACACGTGTGTGCAGAGGTCACACAGTCAAGAAGCTAATTAAGGTCAATTTAGGACAATGCGAGGTTTGAGAGTGGTCACAACATGATTGACAAGTCCTTGAGAAGGCCCCCCCCCCGCTTCCTCTGTCACTCAGTGGGAGGAGAGCGCTTTAAGGACACACCAGTAGGTCACCTAGAGGGTAACGCAAGCTCGCAGTCGGCTCCGTCGCACTAGAAGGGAAGAACAAAAAGCAGAGCTTCTCTTAAAATAATGCACATGCACAATGATAAAAATGATTTTAATATTTTATATATAGAGAGGCAAAGTCCTGCCCCTTCCAGTGGACCACCACGGGGACCTTATTTCGGGAAAAAATATAAACTTTAGTCAACGGCGGAAGACAAATATTTTTTTTAACCCGTTTGAATTGCACCATGATCACACACATATGATGTTTGTCAATTTAAAACACAATTTTGCAAGTCAAGAAAGTCGCAGTTTGTCGTAGTATCATTTAGTTTTGTGTGAAACCACTCATGAGCCAGGGGGTTGGTCGTGCCACTTTGGAGGGATCGAGTCTCATAGTGATTTTTTTTAAAGGTCTATGTCCCTAGTGTTGGGAAATGCATGATAGCATTGTAGCAATGGTAGCTTTCTATGTGCTATCACTCCTTTTTCATCCTTCCATCATTATATTTTGTCCATCTTTTTTCGCCATTTTACACATAGATCCAGTATAAAAGAGGGAAACCAACACACAATATCATCAAGTTATATATCGTTGTAAAGCTTAGACTATAATCTATCCTTCAGTCACATTGTCATGAAAATGAGAATTTGACCTTTGACCTCTAATGCTGCAATTGGGCAAATTCTGAATGCCCATCCAAATGCCCTTATAACTAACTTCATATTGAACTGATGTGCCTATGGATAAACCAACATAAAGAGCACAAAAAGAGCTTTAAAATAATATATAATATACGACTAACAACAATAACAACATTTCTTATGAGAATAAACGTAACTTTGTGCAGTTTGTATCTGATAGAATGTCAGAACTTTGCATTGAATTCTGTTATTGGGCCAGATGTAAATGGCTTTCAAAGCAGCAGAAACAAAAAAATAATACAAAAACTCAAAAGACTTTCCTAAGAAATTAATTCTCTATCCATCCTATGTTATGTTTTCCCACTCTTACCTCATTGTCAACATAAAGTGAACTACATCTCTTGTCTTGCACAGTAAAAAGGATACAAGGAATGGAGCATTGCTGGAAGCAGCATGACGTATTTAGTTATTTATGGAGTCCAAGACAGACACAGGTAATCAGTTATCATTGAAGGAAAAGTGTGCAAAATATGACTTGTATAGGCTATAAGCTAAATATGTGTACATTTATCTTCATCTAGGTAATGAGATGTCCAATGAATCTCTTTCTCACCGGTCCAGTATTATGGAGTTTTTGCGTTGGATCACTGTTAACTCTGAGGTGCTCTGAGTGAGACACTGAGTCTCTACCAGCTCCAGGCCCTTTTTTTGTTCAATAGATGAGCTGTGGGAAGAAAGTGAAAAGACACATTTTTTTTCCAATGTGGCGATCAATAAAGACAATAAAAACAATTATTCTCTCTATTCTTAAATTGGCATGCGTCAACAGTATAATTTGTTAACCTCCTACAAACATTTCCCCATGCTTCCTTAGCCTACATAGCTACAGTAATAGTACAATTGATTTTGGTGACATGATTTGTGTGTCGGTGTTTTTTTTTATCTTTTGGCAAAGAATTGGCCCATAATAAGTAAAGTAATGGATGATAAAATGAAACCGAAGCGATTGCACTAAGTAAGGGCTTCTCTTCTTCACGACATGAAAAATAACTTGGATTTTCTCTGAGACTAAAGTGGAAAATTTCCGAGAAAAAAAATCACAAATTTGCGAGATTATAAAGTCGTATATATTTACTGATTTTTTAAATGATTTTTTTTTTAAATTTTAATTAAATAATTAAATTAAATTTAAATTAAAATTTGATTTTTAATTTTAATTTACCCACTACATATGCCACCGTTGAAAACTGCGGTAATATGAGCCACCGAGTGCAAAATATATGATATTGTAGTGGACTCTCCATCCATCCACCCATCCATTCTCATTCGCTTATCCTTATATGTATCTTTCAGGACCATCCTTATTATAATACCACTACTAAAGGAGCAACGAAATTCGGCGGCTGGCGTTGCCACGTTTTTGCACTCCACTATTTCTTTTCGTAAATATATGACTTTATAATCTCGCAATTTTGTGATTTTTTTTTTTTTCGTTTCTCGCAAATTTACGACTTTAATTTTGGAAATTCAGAGTTTTTTCTCGGAACTCCGTAACTTTAATTTTTTCCTACATTGGCCCTAGTATGCCGTCGTACTTCTGTTCCTGAACATTTTTGATAAAATACTAGAGAACCATTTGGAAATACAGACATCAAATCCTCTGTTTGGATAACCCTCATGAAATCCTCCATCCTGTTTGCTCAAATTCACAGGCATCCAAAAATACATTTCCTGAAAAAGGGGGTATGTGAGGCCCTTGTGTGACCACACAAGAGCTCACTGTTGTTCTGAGAGCATCGCTTTGTCACTTCCTATTTCAGAAAAGTGTCTGTCATTCTGTCAGTATTGTTTTTTGGTTTTCGCATGATGAGTTGAGAGCCGTTTACTTTTTAAAAACTTCAGAAAAAAGTTGTTGCCTTTTTTCAAATTTGCAGGTCCATCCCAACTGCAATTTCCATATCAGTTTACAGATTTTTTAGATTTCCTTTTCTCCGTATTTTTCAGTTACCACAGCGGTTGCTACTTGCTTTGGACCTGTGATGTGCGAGCATGTGTGCTCGTGTGTTTACAATCCTTTGGTATCTCTTGTGTCTCCACTTTGCCGGCTTTGATAGCACAATGTCTCGGGCGGTGAGGGAATGGGGCTTTACAGCGCCGGCTTCATGTCTGCTTTTATGTCCGTTTGAAAAGTTGCAGAGGAAAGATATCTGAGAGGCCTTTTGAGTGTACATCGTTTGGATGTAAACCCTGGATGGAACACGACGCATCGCCGCCACACTTGAGCCATTTAGCTGCGAGGTAATCCGGGGTGATTTACAATAAGTTGGAGATTCAGAGTTGTGTTCAAGGACAAATCGTTTTTGAAGACACCGAACATGTGAAGTGGCAGCTATAGAGCCTTCCCCACGAACAGCTTCTCCAATCATATCTTAGCAACTGTAACTAGGCACCCGCAGGCCTGTCGAGTTTTGGATTTCTGCATATGCATAGGGCTAGAGTAGCAACACTGTATATAAACAGTTTGGATGGTGGATTAAACAGTGTGTTATTCTGCTCTGATATAAGCTGCTAATGCTAGCATGTCCATCTAACTAGCTTTCTACCTACAGTAGGAACCTATCGGTACTTCCAAGGCCAAGAGTTGGCTTATCATTAAACAACCAAAAGTAGTTTTTGGGTGTTGCAGGTTATTTAAAAAAAGTCAGATTCACAATAAGGCTTGACTAACTTTCATACAATATTAGTTGATTTAATCGACAGATCTGTAAAACTGAGTTTCTTCACAAAGAATCACACAATACCACCACTTTAAATCTTGTGTTTACCAGAGATGTGCTCATAAGTACCTTGGAAATAAGTCATTCAGCATGAAAAAAGCATAAAAAAGGACCAATCAACTAGAGAAGTCTTAGTCGACTAAGACCACACCGACCGATTAGTCGACTAATCGACTAAGAGGGGTGCAGCCCTGATTCAGAACTAGCCCATCTTGGGTAATGTTAGCAGCTCTGTCCTGCACTTTATTGGATTTGAGGTTTACACTCCAGCAACTGCAGCCAGTTCACTACCCTTGACACAA
>CAKAOI010044013.1:0-12562 GCA_916701655.1 Sebastiscus albofasciatus | reverse complement strand
GAAGAGGAGGAGGAGGAGGAATATTACGACTTTATTCTAGAAATATAATTTTATTCTAGAAATATATATTTTTTAGAAATATTATGATTTATTCTAGACATATTAAACTTTAAAATATAAATATTATGATTTTATTCTAGAAATATTATGATTTTATTATAGACATGTTATGACTATTCTAGAAATATAACGAGTTTATTGTAAAAATATTATTTTATTATTAAGTAATATTATGATTTTATTTTCGACATATTATGACTTTATTCTAGAAATATTACGACTTCAACATAGAAATATTATGATTTTATTGTAGAAATATTATGATTTTATTCTAGAAATATGATTTTATTTTAGAAATATTACAACTTTATTTTAGAAATATTGTTTTATTCTAGAAATATTTTTTTCTAGCAATATTATGATTTTATTCTAGACATATTACAACTTTAAAATAGAAATATTACTTTATTCTAGAAATATTGACTTTATTCTAAAAATGTTATGATTTTATTCTAAAAATATTATGATTTTATTCTAGAAATATGACTTTATTGTAGAAGCATTATGATTTTATTCTAGAAATATGATTTAATTCTATAAATATTATGACTTCATTTCTATAAATATTCTGATTATATTCTAGAAATATTATGACATTGTAGAAATATTATGACTTTATTCTAGAAATATTATGACTTTATTCTAGAAATATTGATTTTATTCTAGAAATATTATGACTTTATTCAAGAAATATTATGACTATTCTAGAAATATTATGATTTTATTGAAGAAATATTATGATTTTATTCCAGAAATATTATGATTATATTCTAGAAATATTATGACTTTATTCTAGAAGTATTATGACTTTATTATAGCCATCATAGACATGGCCCAGAGGGTTATTGGCTGCCCTCTGCCCTCCCTGGAAGAGATCTCCAGCTCCCGCTGCCTCAGTAGGTCCACAACTATTCTCAGAGACTCCTCCCACCCAGCTCATCCCGTTTGACCTGCTGCCTTCTGGCAGGCGCTACAGGTCAATGAAAGCCCGCTACTCCAGACTTGTAAAAAGTTTTTTTCCCTGGACCATACGGACACTCAACAAACAATAAATCTGTGCAATATTAATACACTGACTGTGAAATACATTTGACTGTGCAATATATCCTTTGATGCAATATATACCTCAAGTGCAACTACCTTTGTTTACCTTACATCTATTTTACTTATTCTTTTCCTCAAGTGTAATACCTCTGTTTATATTTATTTATCACATCTACTTCACCTGTTTTATTTGCTTTATAACTGCGTGTGGTTTACCTGTTATATGTTTTACCTGCCTCGTTTAGTCTTGTCAAGTATTTGTTTTAAAGCACTGACCAGAAGTGGCAACTGTGAATCTCGTATTTAATATGACAATAAAGCTTTCTATTCTAAATATTATGATTTTTTTCTAGAAATATTATGAATTTATTCTAGAAATATTATGAGTTTATACTCTTAAAAACAATTGACTTTATTCTCAAAATCTCAGTGGCCCCAATATCCTGTAATACATAATGTAATTTTGATTTATTAGGTCAAACTTTTGACTCATTCTTTGACTAAACATCCTAAATATGAAGCTTTTCTTTTTTTTTATTCCATATAAACTTTATTGTTTGGGTTTTGTCTGTTTTTGGGCTGTGATGTTGGGATTAGAAGGATTATTAATATAACTAGTTGTTTTAAATTAATGTCTAAAAGATGATTTTAATCTGTACTTTTTAAACTTGAGAAGAAAAATAAATGATATTATATGATAATAAATGATAATAAACAAGCTGCTGGTTTGAATTTGAGCACAACTCTTTAATGTTGGTTAACACAATCGTTGAGACTTGAAACAGCACACGGAGTCCTGTCATGTGACCCCGTCAGGTCAGTTGACACTCACCTGGTGAGACTGTTGAACAGGTGAGACTGCTGGCAGTGATCCAGGTCACCGAAAGACAGTAAAACAACTCATCCTTCGGCCTCCGTTTCCACGCTGCAGCTTCACTGAGCTACACCTGGTATCACAGCTGGATCACACCTGGATCACAGCTGTGCTGATGTGGACTCACCTGGTCCAGGTCTGAACTCAGTGAGGCTGCCTGCTGGAACAGAGTCCAGACAGGAACAACAGGAATGTGGTTCGACTCAGAGCAAAACCTGTACGGAAGTTCAGTCACGACAAAACTAACGATTCAGACTATCTGAAGAGTGAAGACCTGAAAACACAACAGTTAGTTCTCAGGTTAATAGTGAGTTCAGATCGGCTGATCTAGATCAGATATCTAGATCCAGATCAGGTACTAGATCCAGATCAGACGCTAAAGGAAACCCCGGCAGATGAGATTTTTAATTTTATGCACAAAGGACAGGATTTTTATCTTGTTTGTGGAAGTTTGCACAAGAATATGTCACTTGTGCCCACCAGTTGCTATCTTGTGATATCTTGAACTTAAAAAGTTGATATCTTGCATGCAGAAGATGAATTTGTGCATGTTAGTGAATCCGTAGTTTTGTTGATCAGATCAGATATCTGGATCCAGATAATGTTAGTGAATCAGTAGTTTTAATGAATCAGTAGCTTTGCTGTGAGTGAACCTCCACAGCACGGCGGCGGCTGCTCGTCTGCTGGATTCTCACTGAGGATCACAGATCTAGAAAACACAGAAACTCTAGAAAACACTGAAGGAAACATTCAGGAGACGTTAGTGAAACCTGCAGAGTGGCAGGTTGAATCCAGAGTCTGATCTCCTCTCTGAATATTAGTGTGTGAAGAGTTTCAGACACACCTGGAGTCGTTGGGTTAGCACCATGTGATCCTGTGGGCGGGGCCAAGTCATACAGCTTGACGGACTGGTGCTAGAGCCAATCAGAGAGTCTCCAGTCGGTTCTGGTCCGTGACGGATGTGTTGGCACTGATCTTTGAGTCAGTTCAGCAGAGCAATCACACATAAAATATGTTCTATATATCATGTTTTCTATTCAACACCATATCCACTTTCATTTATACACGGTTTACTGCAACCATCTTAGATTTAAAAATAGATTTTGCAAATGCAAAACAAAACAAAGGATGTATTTTTTTCCTACTGTGTTTGGATGAATGATGGTTTTATGGCACTGTGACGCTCTTTGCTCACTCTGAACTCGATGTGGAATAACTCTTCACTTTATAAACTTAGTTTTAAACATCTTTTAGCAGCATGCTGAACATTAACTGGAACATCACGAGTAGCTGAAGCCTCAAACTAAGTCAAACATGCTGACGAACAAACGCTCTCGTACCAAAACTGGATTATACGAGCGACCGACTTCTTCACAACACTACGGAGAAAACAGCCAACCAGTCATTCAGCATCATTTTATCACAACTATTTAATTAGCTTGTTATAATCTGCAGAATTAGACAGTTAAAAGTTAGGACTAGGACAATACACCTATCATTTCAATATGTATTGCGATTTTTAAGTTTTGCCATTCAATATTCTGATTTATTGTGATATTTGTCAACTTTTTTAATAGTAGACCATGGGAAAAAGTTGAATCATACACTTCTAGGGACTTTTACTTTGGAAAATCTCTAAATAATCCAGTAAAAATGTTTGATTTTCAGCATGTACTAGAAAGTGGGACCAGATTAGCCTACCCCTACGTAGACAGCTGGCTAATTTAAGCTAGCTAGCTAGATTGTCTGTCTCTGGAACTGGCTAGTTAGATAGCTAGCTTGTCCGGAGACTGACAAGCTAGCTAGCTAACGCCTGCTCCCCTCCTGGTGAAGTTGTTGGGCTCCTTTTCTTCTGCTCCAGGTTTCTTCCCGCTAAACGGGGAGTTTTTCCTGGCCACAGCGCGCTGGGTGGATCTCTGTTGGGTCTCTAAATGGTGTACGGTCTAAGACCTGCTCTATATATAAAGCGTCTCAAGATAACTTCTGTTATGATTTGACGCTATATAAAAATAAATTTAATTGAATCGAATTTTCTGTAGCATGGTTGAATTAGCATGGTAGCTAGCTAACTAGCCAGTCGCTAAATGAGTCAAATTTAACAATTTAATGCTTCATCCACACACTCTTGTCTCAGCGTAGAAAAAGCACAGTGCTATCGCCAGATAAGTGACAACTTTGTTCGCCTCATTTTCTGTGTTGCATGACAGTATGGTGGAATTAGCAAGCTAAACTAGCTAAGTAGCCAGCTGTCTGACCTGGCCAACGGCAGCGCTGTAAAGATAAATTGAGGGCGTATAAATCTTTGGATGCCTAAAGTTAACTATCCTTCAGTAGAGTCAGTCAAAAAGAGAGTCGTGCAATAACGGCGAAGCGATTCAGAGATGGAGAGAAAGGGTCGCTAATAGTTTGGGGGGGGGGGTTGATGTGTACCTGTAAGCTTTAGTTTCTGGTTGTGATGAATGACTGGTTTTCCATCTCTGCCCCCGTACAGAAACATTTTTTACCCACCTGTCATGTGATAAATTCATCTATAATTTTCTGCCCACAGACTGATGGATGCAACAAATTAGCGATGAAAAAACTTGATATCAAAGCGATGCATTAGCGCGATTTTTTTCGTTGCCACCGATACATGAACACACGAGCGAGTAGCTACGCTAAGCAACGTTTCCACAGAGAAACAAGCGCCAGCTCAAAATCTACAGCGAGCTCAAACACAAGAATAATACAACCATAGAACAGTAGTTTGGTCTTTTTTTTTCATCAAAATTAAATATTTAAAGTATACTTTCATATATAAGCAATAAAAAATAAGTAACATCTCAATACTCCAATAATAACTCTTACATTGATATTGTGCTCATTGGGATTCTATCTCTTTACAGATATTCATATTCATTCTTATAGATATTTATATATACTTTTTTTCCTGTTTTGCGTCCCCTTGCCGTAGGGACTGTACGCCACCTCCAGCTGTCGACAGTGCAAAGACCTCATTGATATGGTTTATGAAAGGAGACCTGATCCCCGTGGTTGATGGAAGTGTGGAAGGCAATAAGTGGTCATGAGATGGGATGAGGCTGACGGTTAGCACCACAGAAGGTCCAGAGGGACAATCCACTTTAGAACTTCAGGAGGGATGATTGAGTCCAGAAGATCAGGAGGGACCATCCACTTGGAAGGTCAGGAGCAACTATCTATTCCAGAAGGTCTGGAAGGACAACCCATCCAGACTATCAGAAGGAACAAGTCGCTCCTGGAGTTCAAAAGGGAAGATCCACTCCAGGACTACAGGAAGGATGATCTGCCCAAGAAGGTCAGAAGGGACCTTCCCTCCAGTGGGTCAGGAGGGACGATCTTCTGAGACGATCTGCTCCAGAGATCCAGGAGGGACCTTCCCTCCAGTTGGTCGGGAGGGACGATCTTCTGGGACGATCTGCTCTAGAGGGTCAGGAGAGACCATTCAGTCTGGGAAGGTCAGGAGAGACGATCCAGTCCATAAGGTCAGGAAGGACGTTCCACTTCAGGCCATCAGGGACATCGGTTTAGGAGGCACTATCCACTTCAGAAGTCCAGAAGGGAGCATTCCCTGCAGAACTCCAGGAGGGACAATCTGCTCCAGAGGTTCAGGAGGGACCATTCACTCCAGAACTCCAGGAAGGATCAGTCATTCTAGAGGGTAAGGAGAGATGATTCACTCCAGATTTTCAGGAATAAATTGCCACACCAGAAGGGTAGTGGGACGAACCGCTTCAGAACTCCAGGAGGGATGATCTCCAGAAGATCAGGAGGGACAATCCAATTTGGGAAGTTCAGGAGAGATGATCTACTCCAGAAGGTCAGGAAGGATGTTCCATTTCAGACCATTAGGGGGGAGGATCCACTTCAGAA
This sequence comes from Sebastiscus albofasciatus, assembly GCA_916701655.1. NCBI lineage: Eukaryota > Metazoa > Chordata > Actinopteri > Perciformes > Sebastidae > Sebastiscus > Sebastiscus albofasciatus. The sequence goes on along the minus strand of CAKAOI010044013.1, from coordinate 6,693 downwards.
GTCCAGAGGGGAGCATCCCCTGCAGAATTCCAGGAGAGACGATCTACTCTTGAAGATCAGGAGACACTTTCCCGCCAGTGGGTCAGGGGGGGAAGATCCTCTGGGACGATCTGCTCCAGAGGTTCAGGAGAAACCATCCACTCTGGGAAGGTCAGGAGAAACAATCCAGTCCAGAAGATCAGGAGAGACTATCCACTTCAGAAGTCCATAAGGGACGATCCACCTTTGAAGGTCAGGAGGGACTATCCCCTCCAGAAGGTTGAGAGGGATGATCCACTCCGGACTTTAGGAATGAATTGCTGCTCCAAAAGTTCAAAAAGTATGATCTCCTCCAGAAGTTCAGGAAGGATGATAATCAAAAGATCCACTCCAGGAAGCACTTCAGTGGAAACGTGAAGAGTCAAACTCTGATGTCTAATGAAACACTGTGCTGAAGGATGAAGGACAGACAGACGGAACCCTGTAAAGTACCGGAGGTCTTTCAGTCGGGAGACACTGTCTTTTTTTTTTCAGACGTGGATCGTGGTCCAGTGTCATTTTGGGTTTAGCGGCACAGACGTAGATTTGCTCAAGAGAGTCCAGAGTGTGGATCAGTTAGTTTTAGGGTTTTAATCCAGTCTTTACAGGCTCTGAGTGGTTTAAAACAATAATGGTTGAAACCAGTTGAGTCCTGATCCAAATAGATCCAGACCAGTCTAAGGGTAGCTGGTCACTGCAGCCTGTTTCTGGGCCAGACGTCGCAGTTCCTCCCTGATAGCCTTTATAAGAGAGGCGGAAGTGTGGGCGGAGGGTGAGGCGTCCTCTGGTGGGTACTCTGGAGTCGGTGAGGTCAGGAGGAGAGGTGGAGCCGATGGGTCCCGCAACGAGGAGCTGGGCATCTGGAAAACAGAGGAAGAGGAGAACTCGGGAAACGACAGCACCTGTAGGAAGAAGGGAGAGGAGGACAGAGGGGGAGGCCAAGACCAGAAAATAAATTCAGATTAAAGACATGAAATGAAACTGATGACAGTGATCATTTGTTGTTGTTGGCCAAGTTTGGTTCGATTTTGCTACTCCTCACAACGGACTCACACTCTCTCTGCTGGCTCCTGGTCTGGACAGGTCCTGGTCTGAGTGCTGCTGGTTCCAGCTGGAGCCAGTGGGACCAGACATGCTGCGACCCACCCCAGGGTACGCACCAATCTGACTGGACAAACCCACCTGGGTCAAGTGGTGGAGCTGCGCACCTGGGGTCGACAAATGTAACAGATTCAACAAACATAAGCCCCAATCAACCCATTTCAGTGTAGGAGGCGGAACGGCTGAATGACAGCAGTGTTCAAAGACAGCAATACAGATGACTGTACCTGTGCTGCCCCCTACAGGTCGTGGTCTGGACGAGGAGGGGGGGTCCTCATACGGCCCCCTGTTGGAGTAAACCGACTCCTGCAGCTGGTCTCCAGTAGAAACATACCCTCCTGAGTTTAGGCCCTGCCTGTATAAAACACATAGAGAATCAGCGCTGGTTCAGATCCTGATTACAGACCTGGACCTGGTTTTAAGTGTACTGACCTCTGCAGCAGGCCCTGGACTGATGTGGGAGACATTCCCAGCTCTGCGTATCTCTGCAGAAAGACGGAGAGAAGAAGAAAATGAAAACTGACCATGGAGTCATGACGGACTGAAAATGGCCTCAGCTGCAGGGCGACACACTCACAGCAGAGAAGGGGCTGTGAGAGGGGGCAGCTGGGTAAGAGCCCCATTGCCTGCCTGGGGGGCGGGCCTGGGGGGAGGGGCTGGGCAGGGCGGGGCTTACCCCACTCACCCCGGCGCTGCCCTGCGAGGACGGCGACACCAGGGCGAAGGCATCATCCAGAAGGGAGTGCATCTGCTGCCGTGCCTCCTCGATGGAGGGCTGGGGTGGCATATAGGGGGGCGGGGCCGGGGCTGAGTCAAACACCTCGTCAGTAGGGGAGGGGCTGCCGTGGTCTGGGGGCAGGTCAGGGTCCGACTATGGAAAAGAGGAAGGAGAGAATAAAGAGTAGGTGTTCAGTCAAATGTGACTATTAATAAAGGTGTTCCACACGGATCAATACTCGGTCCTCTGTTATTTACATGTAGATAATATTTATTTTCACCCTCAGCTCTATAATGTCCATCTTTATGCTGATGATACTGTCTTGTATCTATCAACGCTACCTCAGACTAGTCCTCTACTTCAATACCGTCTGCTTTTGATGACCTCCTGACCACTAAAATTAACTTAAAGTTGTTTATAATGTGCAAAAAGTTAATGTTGGTCGAAGATGTTAGTGCTAGGTCAAATAATAAGGTTAGGCCTGCTTCACTCACAGCAGACTAAAACTCTACAGCCTAACTAGTAAAAATGGAGAGACAATGATTCTGTTTTTAGCTCCTCACCTCTAGTGGGGTAAAACCTGTAAAGTTTGTTCAGAGAGTCAATGCTATGTCTCGAGGAATGGATATCATTAATATATAATAAAAAGAAAAGATGAACCAGAACGCCACCCTGAGGAACTCCACATTCAACGGCTGTCGTATGAGAATAAAATCCCAAAGCTTCCAGTAGATTCAGAGTATTGCTAACTGGTTAAGCCTGTCTGGCATGTCTGTCTCACCATGTAGGCCACGTTGTTGAGTCCCGGGTACTTCCTGTAGGTGGCGCTGTGATCAGTGAGCAGCCGGTCTCGGTCTGTATCAGGGAGACTTCCAGGTCCTGGCTGAGCCCGCCGACCCCGAGGGGACCGCCTCCCTCTGGACAAAGACACAAATAGAAAATGTGTTTCATGGTGAATCTGGTTACACCGTCTCCTCAGATACAAATTTATATCATTAATATCATAATGAGAAGCTCAGGCTCATATTTAGACACAGTTTTACTAAAATAATAAAATAGGTTTTCCTTTACAGACCACAGTTTATGAATTAAAGGAAGACACTACAGGTTTAACTAATACATACCACAATGAAACTTCCCAGTTCATTACTGACATCAAGACAATTTTTTTTTGTGTTACAAATTTTCTGAAATGTTATGTTTAAATATGCAAATGAGGCATTACCTAATGCTAACTTATATTATTATTTTATTATACTATTGATCCTGTAGTGTCTGTTGATATAGTGAATAATAAAAATAAACATTATGGGTTGAGTTAACTCTACATAAAGAGCGTCAGTCTGACCTCCTCCTGGAGTCTGTGGGCGTGGGGGGTGAGTGGCCGTCAGCCTGCAGGATGCAGTCCATGTGGTCGTGGGCGGAGCTATAGAGACGCTGCGCCACCTCGCTTTGCACCGGTCCGTCTCCGAAGGCGTCCATGATGTCGTCCATGGAGGGAAACTCACACTGACCCCGCCTCTTGGCGCGCTGCCGAAGTTTGTTCCTGTGATGCTCGATCTCAGACTTGTGTCTCAGCGCCACCTACAGGAGCACAGGTGATGATGTCAGGCTGGTTTTAAATAGCGAACTGAAAGGGGGCGCGATTATTTTTCGTGGTCGTCTCACCTCCGTGCTGACCTTCTCGGTGAGGGTGGGGCTCAGATGGGACGGGGCGTGCGGCTGCGGCGGGCTCGGTCGCGGCTGCATGGCGATCAGCTGCACCTTGTTGGCCTGACGACGCGTGCCGTCGGACGAACCGCGAGACAGGCGGTCGACGTGATCGAAAATGGAAGACGAGGAGAGAAGCTCGTCTGGACCGCTGCCTGATGGAGCCACATGGGAAATAATGCAACAGATATATGAGATATCTGACAAAGATTATAGATATTGATTAGAGGAGATGAAGGTAGAAACTGACCCATCTTGTTCCTCCCTTCAGTCCAGAAGCATTAAAAAGAAAAAACAAATGATGTTTTATAAAACACAACAGCTTAATTTTCCTTATTGATGATGATGGTGATGATGTCACAATGTCTCTGACCATTTTTGGGCGTCTTCCTGTGGTGTTTCCCCTCACTGGGCGTGGCCACAGGTCGAGTGCTTTCTTCTGCTGATTCTCTGCCGCTCGATTGGTCGCTGCCTAACGAGTCGCCGTCTGACGGGCTGAGTCTGAAACACCATAGACAGGAAGTTAAGGTTATCATCCATCCATCCATCCACATTTTTTTAAACTTATATATTTGTAGAAAGGTCATTTTTACAGACCGGTATAGAAATCTAAAGTTGTGCGTCTGACCTGCCCCTGCGGCGACTGTTCCGCGTCGCCTTGGTGGACGACCCTTTAGATTTGGGGGTGTTGAGGTCTCCGCCGTCGGAGGGCGTGGCCTCTTTGACGGGGGCGGGCAGCGGGCCGGGCTCCTGGATCACCATGATGTCATCTTTGCTGTGCTGACCGAGGTGGAGCTTCGCAAAGTCGAAGCCTTTCACGCTGGGAGCCTGAAGCTGGGAGAGGACACATTATCAGCTGTTAGCGTGGACAACAGGAAAGACTTAACCACTTCCTGTTGACCTCTGACCTTCTGCCTCTGCTGGATGGTGTTGATGGCGTCCGGCTGGAACTCAAGCTTCTCTGAGCCACACAGCTTCCAGTAGAGGATGATGATGATGAAGACAGCCAGCAGGACGGGGACGACCACGCCGACAATCAGCCAGATGCTGCTGCTCTGAGTCTCCGCTGGGGGGACAGACAGGGTCTCCACAGCTGGAAACAGGTGAGAGACAGGTGAGAGACAGGTGAGAGACAGGTGAGAGACAGGTGAGAGACAGGTGAGCTGAGATTCAGGTCTTGACTCACGTTGGGCGATTGGTCTCTGGACTCGGTGTCCGAGGACGATGGCGGCTCTCTGAAGGTCCAGGCGGTTCAGGGTGACTGCCATCGCCTCGGCAGGTATCCGCTCACCACCTGGACCCTCCACGAAATAGAAGACCTCTAGGGGACGCTCCGCCCCCGACAATCTCGCCACCCGCACCACCTGAGACACAACAGGTTATATACATACATTTGCATAAAGCAGCATATTTGTCCACTCCCATCATGTGTATATACCTGTCTGATGTGTCCATACCTGCAGACTGTTGTTGCCCACAGCAGTAGCTCTCCTCAAGCGCCTCCTGCTGGACGCTTGAAGTCCCTCCTCCAGTAGCAGAGCCAGACGTCTCTCCAGACGAGCTTTAAAACTCCTCTCAGCCACCAGCTGCTCCTGGACGCCCAACAGCACTGAAACCACAAAACATCTCAGATATCTGTCTCATAAAGTTGACCACCCAAACCCAGACTACCTGCATGGTTTCATATAAAACACTTCAGGTATCTGTCTCATAAAGTAGATCACCCAAACCCAGACTACCTGCATGGTTTCATATAAAACACTTCAGGTATCTGACTCATAAAGTAGACCACCCAAACCCAGACTACCTGCATGGTTTCATATAAAACACTTCAGGTATCTGACTCATAAAGTAGACCACCCAAACCCAGACTACCTGCATGGTTTCATACTAAACATGGAAGTGGACTGGATTGTGTTCTCACCTGTACGGACCCAGGTGGAGCGCAGGTGGTGCGACGTGTTCAGCTCAGGGTAGTGGAACGCTGTCAACACATTTAACACATTTATATATTTCATGTATTTAATAAACTTTGCCATTATTAACATGTGATTGGGTCGTACGTTCTGCATTCTGCTGGACAGGAAATCCGACGTAGAAGCTGAACTCAACCAGGCTGAGCTTCCTCAGGTGTTCGCTGACCTCTGACCCCAGCAGGTAGTCCCGCCCATCACGCACCGCAAAGGTGACATCGACGGAAACCTTCTGCCCTGCTGGCGGCCGGGTCACAGACATGCTGATGTTCAACAGCTGGAGAAGACACAGATATACAGATGCTGATGCTCAACAGACTGATTCATTAATTGTGAAGCTGATCACATGTAAAAACTAAATTACCTCATCTAAGTGTATTTCACCGGTTTTTCTGACCGCGATTAGCCACGACCTGGGTGTGTTTTTTTTCCCGTCAACCGGTATATTTCACCAGTGTTTCTTACCGTGATTAGCCACGACCTGGGTGTGTTTTTTTCCCTGTCAACCGGTGTATTTCACCAGTGTTTTTGACCGCAATTAGCCACGACCTGGGTGTGTTTTTTTTCCCCGTCAACCGGTGTATTTCACCAGTGTTTTTGACCGCAATTAGCCACGACCTGGGTGTGTTTTTTTCCCCGTCAACCAGTGTATTTCACTGGTGTCTTTCACAAGTGTTTTTGACTGTGATTAGCCACGACCTGGGTGTTTTTTTCCCCTGTCAACCAGTGTATTTCATCTGTGTATTTATCCAGTGTTTTTGACCACAATTAGCCACGCCTTGGGTGTTTTTTTTCCCCCTGTCAACTAGTGTATTTCACCTGTGTATTTATCCAGTGTTTTTGACCGCAATTAGCCACGACCTGGGTGTTTTTTTTCCCCCTGTCAACTAGTGTATTTCACCTGTGTATTTATCCAGTGTTTTTGACCGCGATTAGCCACGACCTGGGTGTTTTTTTCCCCCTTCAACCAGTGTATTTCACCGTTGTTTTTGACCGCGATTAGCCATGACTTGGGTGTTTCTTTCCCTATCAACCAGTGTATTTCACTGGTGTTTCTGACTGCGATTAGTGGCATCTGGGTGTGTTTTTTTCCCAGACTCACCTGTATGGTGACGTTAACTATAAACAGTTAACAGACTCACCTGTACGATGATGTTAACTATAAACAGGTAA
>CAKAOI010044011.1:0-15891 GCA_916701655.1 Sebastiscus albofasciatus | reverse complement strand
AACCCGTTCTCACTCCGAACTCGTCAAATACCGCCGCTTGGTTAGTGCCCCTCGGCATCGGAGACTGATGCAAGGGGTACACAGGTTTAGGCAATCTGACTAGCGACTGCCTAAGAACTCATGTGACTAGTGACCGCCTAAGGACTCACGTGACTAACGACTACCTAAGAACTCATGTGACTAGTGACCGCCTAAGGACTCACGTGACTAACGACTACCTAAGAACTCATGTGACTAGTGACCGCCTAAGGACTCACGTGACTAACGACTACCTAAGAACTCATGTGATTGGCAACTGCCTAAGGACTCATGTGACTACCGACTGCCTAAGAACTCACGTGACTACTGACTGCCTAAGGACTCATGTGACTAGCGACTGCCTAAGAACTCACCTTATATAGTGACTGCCTAAGGACTCACGTGACTACCGACTGCCTAGGGACTCACGTGACTAAAACAACTTACACGGGCCACGAACAGCGGTCTCTTGGTTGAAAGTCCTGTTTGTTTGACCCGTCCACCACCCTCTCCCGTCCGCCCTTATCGGATTCTTACGCTATTAATCCTACGTCAGTTGCTCTGCGTTGGGAATGAGAACGGGTTGGCTGCAGTGTGTGACGCTTGTTTCCTTGTACAGTCTCTTCATTATTTAAAATGGCAGTTTTCTATCTTTATGAAAAGCCATATTTCTGATTTCTGGGGTATTTTGTTTTGCCTTAGGTAGTAAATATGAAGTAAACAACAGTTCAGTTGTACAAGTCAGCGGTAAGATCAGTTTACTAAGTGCCTGGCTCAGCCAAAATATATGCATCCCGTGCATATGATTACATTTAAAATGTGTAAATGCATATCTGCATATTTGGAATGTACCATCACACAACAACTTGTTTTACACTGTAAATTACTTGATCTGAACTTTGGTCATTTCTGCTCGAGGAGATTTCCTCCATCGTCATTTCAACTTTACAGTCCTCAGTGAGCCATTATTTGATTGCTGCGTTGCTGCTGAGATTAACGGCGACGTCTCAGTGTCGGCCATCAGAGACTTGATCTGTGACTGGATTATATGAACCCGTGCATAAATCGGAGGAGAGGATCGACCTTTGTTTTCTTTTGTACATTGTTGTACCAGTTCGTTGTGCTGGTTGAATGTAAATATCATTTGTACATTTTTAAGAAATACAATATTGACATTGATTTTTTTAAACAAACGTGGTTCGTGTTGTCCTTCATGAAGATGCTTCTGAGGTCTTTTCCAAGTGAACGATAAAATAGGTTGACAAGTCCCGAGTCAAGACTGACAAGTCCCAAGTCAAGACTGATAAGTCCAGAGTCAAGATTGCAGCACTATAACAAGGCTACATAATGCTAATTCCTCCCACAGTGGGACCAAGTAATTGTTTTCATCTCTTTGCAATCAAGTCCCAAGTCAAGTGAAGAATCAAGACTGACAAGTCTCAAGTCAAGTCCCAAGTCAAGACCGACAGTCCCGAGTCAAGTCCCAATTTAAGACTGACAAGTACTATGGTCAAGACTGCAAGTCTCAGGTCAAGTCCTGAGTCAATACTGACAGTCCCGATTCAAGTCCCAAGTCAGGACTGACAAAGTCCCAAGTCAGTATTGAAGTCCCAAGTCCCAAGTCAGTATTGAAGTCCCAAGTCCCAAGTCAAGATTGACAAGTCCCAGGTCATGACTGACAAGTCCCATGTCAGGAGTGACAAGTCCGAAGTCAAGACTGAAAAAGTCCCAAGTAAATATTGTCAATCCCAAATTTTGTCAAGTCCCAAATAAAGACTAACACATTCTGAGCCAAGTCCCAAGTCAAAACTGACAAGTCCCAAGTCAAGACCCAAGTCAAGACTGTCAAGTCCCAGGTCATGACTGACAAGTCACATGTCAGGAGTGACAAGTCCGAAGTCAAGACTGAAAAGTCCCTAGTAAATATTGACAAGTCCCACATTTTGTCAAGTCCCAAATAAAGACTGACAAGTCCTGAGCCAAGTCCCAAGTCAAAACTGATAAGTCCCAAGTCAAGACTGACAAGTCCCAATATAAGTCCCATGTCAGGAGTGACAAGTCCCAAGTCAAAACTGACAAGTCCCAAGTCAGTATTGACAAGTCCCAAATTTTGTCAAGTTCCAAATCAAGACTGACAAGTCCCGAGTCAAGTCCCAAGTCAAGACTGACAAGTCTCAAGTCAAGTCTCAAGTCAAGACTGACAAGTCCCAGGTCAAGACTGACAAGTCCCAATTTAAGTCCCATGTCAGGACTGACAAGTCCCAAATGAAGACTGACAACTCCCAAGTCAGCATTGACAAGTCCCAAATTTTGTCAAGTCCCAAATCAAGACTGACAAGTCCCAGGCCAAGACTGACAAGTCCCAATTTAAGTCCCATGTCAGGACTGACAAGTCCCAAGTGAAGACTGACAATTCCCAAGTCAGCATTGACAAGTCCCAAATTTTGTCAAGTCCCAAATCAAGACTGACAAGTCCTGAGTCAAGTACCAAGTCAAGACTGACAAGTCCCAAAAAAGTCCCACGTCAGGACTGACAAGTCCCAGGTCAGTATTGACAAGTCCCAAATTTTGTCAAGGCCCAAATCAAGACTGACAGGTCCTGATCTGTGTCCCAAGTCAAAACTGACAAGTCCTAAGTCAGTATTGACAAGTCCCAAATCAAGCCTGACAAGTCCTGAGCCAAGTCCCAAGTCCAAGTATTCAGTCCTGTATTGAGTCCTGTATTGAGTCCAGTATTCAGTCCTGTATCGAGTCCAGGATTCAGTCCTGTATCGAGTCCAGTATTGAGTCCTGTATTGAGTCCTGTATTCAGTCCTGAGTCCAGTATTCAGTCCAGTATTCAGTCCTGTATTCGGTCCAGTATTGAGTCCTGTATTGAGTCCTGTATCGAGTCCTGTATTGAGTCCAGTATTCAGTCCTGTATCGAGACCAGTATTCAGTCCAGTATTCAGTCCTGTATTCGGTCCTGTATTCAGTCCTGTATTCAGTCCTGTATCGAGACCAGTATTCGTGACCTTTCTGTCAGCAGAACATCGGGCTGTGGAAAGGAGCCCAGAACAGGAAGCTGCAGTAGTTAACTCATCCGCGGTCTCGGCCGTCATCGCTCAGTAAACATTATTATTCATCAGTCCGTCCCCTGATTGCCTCCCGGAGAAGTGTTGATCGCTTCAATAATTCAACAACAAAACTTTAGTCTTTGAAGCCACGTTCCTGCACCCGCTGCCGACAACGCACTTTCCTTCAATCCTTTCTTGTCGAGGCGCCACACATTCTTAAAGACGACCTCTTTGAAATAACTTCCTCTGACCTCGTCCTACCTCGCCGGCGAGAGCGGGCTTGACATAATGTAAATCCTCACTCGAGGGCTGATGAAAAAGGACGCTAACAGGAGGGGAAAAGGCGAGACTGCGCCGCCGCTGCTGCCGCCGTTAGCCCGTGTGTACTTCAATATTAGCTCTGACAGAGCGGCCCAGAGGACGCAGCTGCTGAAACCACATAAAACAAAGCAGCCGAGAGGAGCGAGAGGTTCCGGGGACGCGGCGCTGAGAGGAACAAATGATTTTAGTCTGTCAGGGAATTCAGCCGAGGATACGTTTGATCTGGAGTTTGTGATTGCTTTTGCCACTGGAATTCCTTATTCTGTCAGAGATGTGAAGTGGGAGAGAAAATAGCCGCGGGCTGTGAAACCCAACCGGCCCCGAACAAGAGGTGGAGATACGACTGGCAAAGATCAGGCATTAGCAGCACCTGCACTTATTGATGGAGATAACGCAGCGAGAAGGATGAGAGGACGGTTTCACACACAATACATTTTAGATATTAAAGTGTCCCATACCGATACTGCCCAAAATACCATCATTTATTAACCCAGAATAAACGTGTTTAACGGAAATCAATTCTTCTTCAAGCAAAGACACGAAACTCACGGGTTTTTTTGACAACAGACGTCATTTTGGACAGAAAACTCTTATTATATTTATAATATTTTATTGTTCAATATTTCAGCAGAATATGACAATAGAATAGAAATAATTTAGTTTTACTTTTTACGGCACTTTCTTGGCGGACGTTTTACTGGCGTCCGGTAGTGGCTTTCAGTCCAAAATGGCGGTCATTTTTAAAGGTTTTTAAGATATTTAATTTAGTATATATGTTTAAAAGATTTTACGTCCTTAATTATTTATTCATTTTTAAAGTTTTTTAGATTATTTAATTTAGTATATATTTTTAAAAGATTTTATGTCCTTAATTCTTTTATTTATTTATTCATTTTAAAGGTTTTTAGGTTATTTACTTTAGTATGTATATTTTTAAAAGATTTTACGTCCTAAATTATTTATTAATTTTTAAAGGTTTTTAGGTTCTTCAATTTAGTATATATATTTAAAAGATTTTATTTATTTATTTATTATTATTTTTTTTAAAGCTTTATTTATATACATTTTTTTAAAAATTTCATGTCCTAAATTATTACCCTACACGGCACAATTTTGTGGATTACATACGAATTAATTTGGTATTACAGTGCATTACTATTCGTAGGCGTAGCTACGAACAGTGAATGAGAACAGCCTGAAACAAAGTCAAGTGTTCAAGGTGTCAACAAAACAAATAGTGCAAAGAAGAGTCCTATTATTAAGTGTTGAAGCAGATGGAAAGTGCCGACGGCTACTTCTCCCCGTTAAGCCGCAGTAATGTCCATCACATGTTAGGAACCACGTGGATCAACAGTTGTTTCAGCTGATGTTTAAAGAGACTCCCTGTTAAAGTTATTATTTCCTACAGTTGGACTCAGGTTTTAGAGCGAGGACTCGCGGCCGCTCTGCTGACAGTTTAAAGGGCCGCGGAGGAATGTGTGTTACGGCGAGCGCTGCATTCTCCGCCGTCTCTCGGGCCTCCTCGGTTACAGACTCTTTATGAGCGACGAGCTTCTCCAAACACTCGGACCGACCTTCAACACTCACACTGTAAAGAAGTTATTTCATTTAGTACATATTTTTAAAGGATTTTATGCCTTTATTCTTTTATTTATTCATTCAGTTTTAAAGGTTTTTATGTTATTTAATTTAGTATATATATTTTTAAAAGATTTTACGTCCTTAATTATGTATTCATTTTTACAAGTTTTAAGATTATTTAATTTAGTATATATTTTTAAAAGATTTTATGTCCTTAATTCTTTTATTTATTCATTTTTAAAGGTTTTCTGGGTTATATCATTTAGTATATATATTTCATCTTTTAAAACTGAATCAAAGACGACGTGTTAAGGTGGACTTTCTTTAAGTCTGGGTCCATTTCCCACTTCAGGCCACCTTAACACGCCTGTAGCTGATTGGTTGAGCAGCAGCAGAAAGGCAGGAAGCAGCCGAAGCTGAGAAATCCATCAATGGGAGGAGAAACACGAGGCGGTGCTCCTGCAGCACCGATCGTCCCTAAAGGCCCGTTACCAACAAGACGTCCAGAGTCCTGTTTCAAAGCTGCTCTCTCTCTTATCTTACTGAGCAACGTCAGGTAGAAAATAAAGACTAAATACTCCAAAAGTCAGGAGAAGTATTGATCTTTAAATGCTCTGTTGAAGCACGCTATTGTCCCACAATGCATTGCACTAAACAAACTACTCACAGCTGTTTATAACTGTAAAGAAATGTTGTAAAAGGCTCCAGAAATATCTCAGAGAACAAAACGGAAGTAGAAAATCTATGGTCCTTTAATAACTGGAAAAACAGTATTCACTCAAGGCCCACTTGCGTGCTTTTATTCTGAACATGATTATTTATTATTTATTTAAAATAAATGATGTTCTTTTTTTGTTTAAAGGATTTTTAGGTTCTCAAGTTTTTATTTATTTATTATTTTTTAAAGGTTTTTAGGTCCTTAATTTATTTATTACTTTTGTTTAAATATAATGTATTAATTTACAAATAAAGGTTTTTATGCCTTTACAGTTCCATTATATTTTTAAAAGATGTTTACGTGCTTAATTTTCTATTTATTTATATATATGTTTTAAAAAGTTTTAGTTTTTTTATTTATTTATTATCTTTTAAAGGTTTTTAGATCCTTCATTTATTTATTTATTTTAAAAAATAGTATTTATTTATTTCTAAAGTTGTTTTTCTTAAGGTCTTTAATTTAGTTATATATTTTTTAACGACTTTACGTCCTGAATTTTTGTTTTATTTTTTATAATTTTTTTCTTCTGTGGTTGCTCGTTCATCAGGAGCCACCAGCGCCACCACCCGCCACCACAAGAGTCAGCGAGGCTCTGCGTTCTGTGCGGTCAGACGCCAAAGACACGATCAGCGTGACGATATGGAAAGTGACGAGCGGGCCAACGTGGACGCCGCGGGCTCAATTACAGTAGTGACAACGGGACGCAGTGTGACGTGAAGGAGACTGTCAACTCTCCGCTCTGACCTCCACCACCCTCCGATGACACCGCATCACATTACGGCGTTATTATCACACATGTGACAGTCGGACAGCCCGTCCTCAGCTCGCGGTGTCAGTGCAGATGATGGATAGTACTCTGCACTCATTCATTTCTATTAGACGAATATGGAAATCCCCTCCAGAGCTCGGCCTCTGCCTCCTGGAGCTGCAGATTCATTTAGGAATCAATTTCAGAAGCTTGTGGTCCGACCGGCAGTTAGAGAGTCTGTCTGTCTCCATTTGGATCTGCCTAAAGATGATGCACACAAAGTTAACTGGAAATAAACTTAAAGCATCTCCTCGGAGCCGCGACGTTCAGGAGACACAACGAACTGAACGGATGTTGAGATGTCTGTGTGGAGCAAAGTGTTGGATGGACGTCGTCATCCTGAAGCCTCGCTGCGAACAACGTCGTACATTCATCAACGGCCCGACGCTACTATGGCGCTCTATGTCCCCCTCTAACGTCAGTTTTAGACGTGTCGGGGACGGCGTGGCAGTTTCCTCTCGCTACATGCATAGTGTCTTTTCAAAATAAACTTTCAACGTAGGTTAGGACCTCAACTAGCATCCAACCAGACCTGATCACCAGCATCACTAATGCTCTAGAGTTAAACTTGTAAAACAACATTTTCTCAGCAGGAATCAACGGTACGTCTCTCAGAGCGGAGGATTTGTATGATCCGAAGCAGCTCCAGAGAAGCAGACTTTTTTTTGCATGGGTGGCCACTGTGGGACTAATGTATTATTAAGTCTCATTTCAATAGGGCCACCTCCCTGCCGAGAGCCGGCGCCGGGCCTCCGTGTCACCGGCTGCTTAATATTAACTCTGAATAATCTCCATCCTCAGAACCAGGAGGTCAGCGCCGCTCTAAAGTCTCCGGTTCGGTCCTTTAACAAGACATCCGGCGCTGAGCTTTAAATGTTTAATAGAGAGAGGGAGCCGCTCTGCAGCAGTGTGAGGTAGTGTCACTGGTTCCACGCTGACCTGCACCACTAAATGATGTCTGCCAATGTTGGTCTCTACGCGCAGGTGAGAAGTTGTTCAAAGAGCAGAAACATTACAGCATCAATTCTGGTCACTTATGGAGTTCTGCAGTTTCATCTGGTCTAAAACGACGAGGTTTACCACGATTTATGACGACTTGTTCTTTGATTGTTTTTAGTCCGAACACTAACAAAGTGTTTTAGATTATTTCACCGCTTTACCTCACCGCCAGACAGCCCTTTCCTTCTTCCTTTCTGTTTTTCAATGTTACGTTGTTACATTACGTTAAAATGTTCCATTTTTACAATGTTCCATTGTTAAGTTACAGCTAAGTTACGTTGTTATGGTACGTTGTTACATTGTTACATTGTTACGTTGTTACGTTGTTACGTTGCGTTGTTACGTTACTTTTGGACAGACACTGCTCCGCTGCTGAGGTAATAATAATTTGATATAGTCCTTTCTGTACGTCGGTGGAACATCATGTTCTTCAGGGAATAAAGAGGCTTAAGTCGACTAAGTGAAGCTTTTCTGTTCACGTTAACGATCTCGACAAACAACATTAAAGAAACTAGAGCGACGTCCTCTGCTGCAGTCGGAGGGTTCAGTTCAGTGTTGTTGAGGAGGGAGCGCTGGCCTTCAGTGTCATGAACTAATACAGCATTAATATTCATGATATGTTCTTATGCTAAATAACATCTGGTTTCCAACAACATGCCATCTGTTGGAGGGACTTTGTGATATTAACGATTTAAAACAACAACAAACACAACAACGCTCAGAGCTTTTAAAACACCGTTGTGGTGGTCATTACGGCTGATACGTCTCTAACGCCATTTACATGGAATCACACACACACACACACATTTACATGTAATCACACACACACACACACATTTACATGTAATCACACACACACACACACACACACATTCATTTACATGGAATCACACACACACAGCTCAGTGAGGAGATATTCATTCATATTTCAGAGGTTTTGAATGAGGATAAACGGTTTTAATCTTTATCTATACACTGTTTTCCTTCCTAGTTCCATGATTCTGAACATATAACATATGTCATATCAGATTAGGCTGATTGGGTCATTGCTGTTTTTGTTTGCTAAACTAATTCTCAGTGGTAAACTTTTGACTGGACAGGAAGTTGCAGCGGACTATCAAACTAAATGAGGACCAGAAGGGGAGGAAGAGGAGGAAGAGGAGCGAGCTGAAGGGGCGTCGGGGTTTCAGCTGAGGGAGGTCAGCGCCGCCACCTCGCTGCTCGCCGGGTCCTCCAGGTCTCGGCTCTCCTGAGGTTTGGAGGATGGAGGTCCTCATTAAAGCCCCTCCTCGTCACCCGGTCCTCCTTCTCTGAGGACTCGCACCACTAAACGTATGCCGGGACGGTCCAGGTGTCAGGCAGCAGCAGGTGTCTGCCCGCGGACGGCTGGCGGGTTCTGATTACGACGCACAGAGAGACTGAAACTGGGAAACTCATCCATCACATCCATTCAAACAAACACAGGACCGTCACCCGGGAAACCGCTGATCGTGTCCCGAGTGAAACCAGAAGTCAACGCCGACTTTACACTTGTTACGTAATGTAACGTAAGAAAGTCGGCTAATGGTGGTTGCTGTTAATTTACACTAGTTGCGTTGTTACGATACATTGCGTGACGTTACGTCGTGATGCTACATTGTTACGTTGTTACGTCGCGTTGTTACGATACATTGCGTGACGTTACGTCGTGACGCTACATTGTTACGTTGTTACGTCGCGTTGTTACGATACATTGCGTGATGTTACGTCGTGATGCTACATTGTTACGTTGTTACGTCGCGTTGTTACGATACATTGCGTGACGTTACGTCGTGACGTTACGTCGTGACGTTACGTCGTGACGCTACATTGTTACGTTGTTACGTCGCGTTGTTACGATACATTGCGTGACGTTACCTTGTGACGTTACGTTGTTATAGTCTTTTCAAAATAAACTTCCGTCTGACACTTAGTTAGCTTCAGGACAAGACTGTGGTTTGGGTTAAAATAACTACATGTGTGCTGTTACTTAGCTGCGGAAGTTACGTGACAAATAAATCAACGTTGACTTCTGGTTTCACACGGGACATGAATCATGACCTGAACAGCGTTGTGTGCGTTACTTTTCGTAGGTTTAGCTACCAACGGTGGATGAGTAAAGCCCGTTTGTGTTCCTGGCGTCTGGGTTGAAACACCTTACAGAAAGTTACACTAAACATTGGAGTATTTTTCTGTTGCATGAATTCAAACTGATTTAATAATGTGATTAAGACGTATGACTATGAAACAGCAAGAGGCAGTAAAAGCTCTTTTCCTCCAACAGCAGCAGCCCCTCGTCTAAGCCCCGCTCAGGAACACCTGAACCTGAGGAGCAGCCATCTTTGATCTGGCGGTGTAGCGGCGGCGTGCGTGCGTTTTGAACATTTTCTTTTTAAAAAGAACTCTTGACAAGAAGTGGTTTTGAGGATGGTATCCCGTCGTGGTGGAGGCAGAGAAAAACACGTTCTCCTGGAGGGAGAGTTCATCTTTCAAAGCCCGGGCAGAGAACAAAGCCGCTCTGTGTAAAGGCCGGCTGCTCGCCGAGTGTTTGTGTCTCAATTTTTAACTCCCTCCTCCTTCATCGCTGGCGAAGACGAGGAGCGAGCGCTATTATTTCATAGCCTGTGAAAACAGAGGCTTTAACCGTGAATCATAAATACCTGATTTCTCTCCTCTCAGACTTGTCAGAAGTGTAATCAGAAGAAAGTTTAGTGCTTGGGGGCTTTGACTTTGAGTACACAACGAGACGGCATGAAACATTCACCACCTGATGCAACGCTGATTCCTTAATGGTGGATAACGGAGCCAGAAAGCCTCAAAGCCTGATTATTCTTAACTTTATAAATCTTTTCTCTGAGCGGGATGGGGGGGTTTACAAGCTGCTTCAACAGGCGGGAAACGCAGCATCATTTTCCACCGCAATTAAGAGGGAGGCCCCGATGCCGAGGCGGCGCCGGTGCCAGCTCTGGGTACGACTCTGGCACCTTCCAGCTCTGTTCTGGAAAGACTTGACAGAACCTGGCTGCATGTCTTGGCTCAGAGTTGTGAGCTTGAGTCTCCCTGACGTAATCCTTTAAGATGTGGCTGCGAAGCCACGCCGCTGCCGCCGCCGCCGCCGCCGCCGCCGCCGCCGCCGCCGCTCCAGAACATAAAGGGAGCCTTGCTGTGATTATCAGCACGGTTAATAACCCCCCCGACGGCGAGCCAAAGTTTACAGAGAAACATCCAACCCGCTCTGCTCTCCAGCTCTCCATCTCTCCATCTCTCCATCTCTCCAGCTCTCTATCTCTCTATCTCTCCAGCTCTCCAGCTCTCCATCTCTCCATCTCTCCAGCTCTCCATCTCTCCATCTCTCCATCTCTCCAGCTCTCCATCTCTCCAGCTCCAGCTCTCCAGCTCCGCATTACGGAAGCTGTTATGCAGCGCGTAGCGCGGCCTGTCAGCGGCTAATCGTCCCAAGGATGATGGATGGTGTTTATTTTGTGATGATGGAACGCAACCCCCCGCCTGATGATAATTGTAATAAAAAGGACAGATCAAGCCGGCAAACTTATTAAATTATCAGACCATAATTTGCATTAATGGCTGCAGAGACGGAGGTGGTGGTGGAGGCGGGGGGGGTTTGACAGGGGGCCCAGCGCCGGCTTGTTAGAGGGAGCGTCCACCTTGAAAAAGCTCCCGCTGCCCTTGGCCCCCCGCAGATACGGCATCATGACATGCCGTCACATGGCGGAGGAGACGGAGGAGACGGACAGCTCGGGGCTTTCAGAGGGTCCATCTCTCTCCTCTCATACACAATAAAACACGGAGGAAATTCAAATACATTTTAAACTGAAATTAAAAACCCGTCGTTGAAACTGGTGTTTATGTTCACGAATCCAATGAGATTCAATGTGGTGAGGAACCGCCGTGAGACTGCGCCGCTCCGTCAGCTCATGAAGAGCGTTTTCAGCAGCTGAAAGCTCTGGAACATGCTGCAGTAGGAAGTGGATCTGGAGGTAGACTGCATGCATATCGGTCTGGATTCAACCGGCTGGAGAAGACCTGAATGGACCCTCTCAGACCTGAAGCCCAGCCCAGATGGACCCTCTCAGACCTGAAGCCCAGCCCAGATGGACCGTTGAACCATCAGAGCCTCGTGATGTTCATTAGGAGAGCTAAAGTTAAATCAGCGTTTGAAGGCATGGGAGCTTCTGGACGGGAAGATCCAGCAGATCCATAAAGAGCGTAGAATAATAAAGAGGGCAGCAGCGGCGGCGGTTTGTCTGTACAGTACCAGTACCGGTACCAGTACAGACAAACACTGTTCAAACAGTCATCTTAAATTGTGGTGGACATCACAAAGAGTCGGCCTGTCAGTGTACGTTACATCCATTACATCTAACGGTACTAACGACTCAAGTAACTAGCGACTCTCGTGATTAAAGGGAATCAAGGGACTGACAATACTAACAACGCACATGACTAACGACTCACAGGACTAACGACTCAAATTACTAACGACTCTCAGGCCTGACGATACTAACGACTCACATTACTAACGACTCACATTACTAACGACTCTCAGGCCTGACGATACTAACGACTCACGTTCTGCTGTTCAAGAATGAAATACCAATAAGTGAACCTTTAATCCATATTCCAAAGCGAACTTTCCTCATGTGAAGGAAGTGTTTTGAGTAAACAGAAGAAGAAGAAGAACTGGGTCGTAAGAAAGCCTCAAAGAAGAGACGACACGTTCACCAACAACCAACCAGTAACCAGCTTCACTAAGACCAGCTCATCAACCAGTAACCAGCTTTAAACCAGCGTCTCCTCCACGTGGACTTCCTGTTTAAGAGTAGTAGAAGAAGAACGCTCTGTCTCAGTGTTGCTGTCAGCAGCTCTGAAGCTCCCTCTACTGGCAACAGCTGGAACAACGACTCAAGACAGCAAGAAATCTGCATTGGATTTGGATTTTACATTAAAAACGTGATTTTTTTCATTTTTTTAAATGTATTTATTAATTATTTATTTTTAATTTTAATTATTTATTTACTTTATTCATTTTAATTCTTCATTTAATTCATTTATTTAAATTCTTGATTTACTTTATTTATTTTATTTTTTATTTTCTGTGTATGTTGTATGTGTTGTATTCTTTCATGTGTGTAATGTTTCACTAATTTCCGTGTCACTGCTGCTTTTAGTTTTGTTGTAACTGTTGCCATTAGTGTGATATTGGTTATTTCCTTTTTTTAATTATTATATATACTATAAAAAGAGTTATTGTAAATGCTATTATTATATTTATTTATTTAAGATGTTGTTCCTAGAATTATAATGATTATTATTTCATCCTTTTTTTGGTTTTGTTTTGTTTGTTATTTATCATGTCGTTATATTGTTCTGTTGTTATGTTGTTTTACCACCTGTAAAATTTGTTTTTTGCACCAATAAAAACAAATATCTTTCAGGGTTGCACAATTAATTAAAATTGTACTGTAAAAAAACAGTAATTATTTAATCTCAGGAGAAGCAACATTTGTTAAATGTGTGACTAAATACCATTTTAAATTGAATATCGTCGCGCTACAGACTTAAGAAAACGTCTTTGTTTATTACTGATCCCAACAAAAATTACACCATAAACATTTGAACATGCTTTTCAATGAAAATGAGAATAAAGTAAAAATTCCCTCTAATATTGCAAATCATGTCGTCATTGTAATATTAGTCAAAATAATCACCAGTGGATATTTCTTTCAAAAACTTTCAGCCGAACCTTTTGAGACTTTAAACCAAATTATTGTTTTATTCTTTTCTTTTGCAGACAAAGTTCAGAGTGTCACACGAAAGAGAAAAAAATTAATAAAATAAAATAAGAAAAAAATATATAAATATAGCTTTCTATATAAATAAAATAAAATAATAGATTTATCTTTAAAAAAAGGAAATCAAATTAAGTGAAGCGTAATGTTAAGTAAAAGTAAAATAGTAAAGACAATAGTATTTGTTGGAATTGAGCTAAATGAGCTGCAGCCGTGTTGGTGTTAATAACATGCCAGAATTAAAGAGACTCGTCACTACGACCATCTTTAATTACATTATTTCATTTCACATACATTTTCTCTCTCTTTTATTATTTTATTTTCTATTTATCAACTTTTTTTTAATTATTATATTTAATTATTATTTTTCCTTTCATGTGACCAAGACGAACATGGGGTGGGTATTTGATTAATTTTTTATTTTTTTTTATCTCTTTTATTATTTTATTTTATTTTCTATATTAGGTTTTTAAAATGATTTTATTTTTTATTATTCTTATTTTTTATTTTTTTTTTCCTTTCGTGTGACCCAGACCAACACCGGGATTTGATTTAATAAAAAAAAAAAAAATTCTCTTTTATTATTTTATTTTATTTTCTATATATTAACATTTTAAAATTATTTCATTTTATTATTAGTAATTTTTTTTGTTCTTTCTTTTTATTATTTATTTTTTTCCTTTTCGTGTGACGGAGACCAACATGGTCTCTTCTATCTGTGTTTTTATTTCATGTCGCAGACACTCAGTTCTACATTTGAGAAGATGACCGTTGCCATGTCTGCAAAACAAAAACCCAATAATCTCTCTATCCTCTGTCCCCTTTCCTCTGTCCCCTTTCCCCTTTCCTCTGTCCTCTGTCCTCAACGTTGAGGTTTAAAACACACATCTCTGCTGCTGTTCATTTCTTCTGCTCTAATGTAATAGTTGCTGCTCACGTCAGAGTGAAAGTAGCAGAAGTTTCTGTTGAGCGGTGAGGGTTTAGCGGTGAGCAGGCCGCGGGTGAACTAATCCTGATGAATAATGAAGGTGTGCGCGGGCCCGGCTCGTCTCCCCTCCTGGGCGGACATTTAGTGTCAACCTGACAGCTCGGGGACGACGGGGGGATGAAGTCGTCTCCATATTAAGCAGGCACATTAGACCTGTTAAACGGCGAGCAGCGTGGCGAGGAGGTGCAGCAGCACGTGGACCGCCGCGGTCTGAATCTCATCAGGTGAGATCTGCAGGGATGGGGGGGGGTGCATCGGCCATCGCCTCCACCGCACCTCACGTCTTCCGCAAACTGGAACTGACCCCGCGCTTCTGCCAGCCTCCCGCCGCCGCTAAAGCCCGGCCCTTCCCATCATGCACAGGGGCCGCGGCGAGCTCCCATGAGCCCCGGCTCCGCTCCCTGCCATCTGCCGTGATTTATAGAAAACGGGCCATGATTTATGGGCCAGTCATCTCACAATGAAGTTGTTCTCTTTCATTTGCGTGACCTCCCGACCCAGCCGCCACTCGCAGCCAGGTTGGGGAAATGCGCGCTAATCATGCGCTATGAGGGCCGTTAAACAGGAGGAGCTGCACGGGTGGAGGTGGCGGTGGCGAGGGGGGGGGGGGAGGGGGTGCTTTAATGAAATTAATTTCAACAGCGTGTGCATACTGATGAAACAGGCCACACGGACACCGCTGAGAAACCCAACCTTTTCAAGGACTCATCCGACGCCGCGGCTCTGATCGACCAATGAGACGCCTCATTAGGAGCCAGCGATCCACGGGACGGGTTTAAACAGCGTTTAAACATCTAGATAAACCAAACGGTGCAGCCACGCCTCGGTCATCACAGACAGGAGCCCGTCACTTAACTAGTTCATAAGAAGAACTCACCTCTCAGACAGACGCTTCGACCCATTTACACGAGTTCTGTACAGTATTCTACTTTACTTTATACGCCTTTATCACCACGTTACACGCCTTCATCACCACGTTACACGTCTTCATCACCACGTTACACGCCTTCATCACCACGTTACACGTCTTCATCACCACGTTACACGCCTTCATCACCACGTTACACGTCTATATCACCACGTTACACGTCTATATCACCACGTTACACGTCTATATCACCACGTTACACGCCTTCATCACCACGTTACACGCCTATATCACCACGTTACACGTCTTCATCACCACGTTACACGTCTTCATCACCACGTTACACGCCTTCATCACCACGTTACACGTCTATATCACCACGTTACATGTCTTCATCACCACGTTACACGTCTGTATCACCACGTTACACGTCTGTATCACCACGTTACACGTCTTCATCACCACGTTACACACGTATTTCTCCTGTTTAGTTTTTTCATTGTTTTGTGCACCAATAATAAAATAAAAATATAATACAAAAATAAAGTAAACTAAGTCTCATCTGACAACTAAAATATTATATATTGTATACTATAAATTGTATATTATAAATAATAATATGCGAATATAAGAAAAGATAACTAGTCAATATGATTAAGTTAAATATGTAAGTAATGAATTGGTATTCTGGATTGATAATAAATTT
>CAKAOI010044007.1:0-20755 GCA_916701655.1 Sebastiscus albofasciatus | reverse complement strand
GAGAGCGACGGCCGGCTCCACCGCCACGTTACCACCATACCATAACGTTTCCTGTCCGTGACAGAGTTAGCATGCAGCTTTAGCTCTGCTCTGTGTAGCTCTGCTTTTCCTGTCAATGTGTGAAACCCAAAGTGTTTCCATCCTTTACTGGATGTGTAGTGTTTACCACGCTGGATTTAACATGTGAGGGTGCAGGTCGTATCCATGCTGACCCTCCAACGGTTTACACTCTCTGAGGTTTGTTTTGGTTGACGGATACGGAACGGATACGGAACGGATACGGAACGGATATGACGTCACGTTACTCAGACTACCTAATAATAAAAGCGGTAACTTCCTTCTACCTCCACATAGAGTCAGATGAAGCAGATATATCTAATATAATATATATATATAAATATATACAGAGGGCATATAATGATTCTACTTGTGAATCCCTGAACTGAAAAGTCGATTCCTCTCTATGCTATTGTGCAGAATGAGGTCATGCATACAAATTCTAAAACATAAAAGAAAAATAACTGGCTTCGCCTCGTATCCTGACACTGAATACACATCTCACAGGAGATGCAACAGCAACATATCCTCAGCACTTTAATGTAACATTCATAATGAAGGAATCTCAGAGAGGGTGCATGTTTGCAGAAGTGAATGGAAACATGCTATGTGCTGTTTGTTTTAGGCCACATAGAATAACACACACCGGCGTGACCCAGTTATCTAAGGACACGGGGTTTTATAGCTCATACAAGACAAGGAAATAAAGAAAAAAGGCTTTCACTGAGCCCACTCCTGGCAATAACAACCTCTGCAAGGGCTGAAGTGGCGTATAGGATTAATGCAATGTAGATTATCCGTGGAGGCTTCAATGCAACTTTGTCTCAAATATCTTGTGAGGCTGCCAAAAGCCTTCAGAGGGACTGTGTGAAGAAATATTTGTGGTCAGTTGGATATGCCAGCGGATAGATGCTTATTCAGGACTTGTTTTCTCCAGAATAGAGGTGTTTCATTAGGAATCATTTGGCCTTCTAGTTGAAGTAATAAAAAATATAGACTTAGTGTTACTTTGTCTCGGTGAAAGACTGTCGGCCATTTCATGTGAGAGTCTGACATTCCTCACCTGTTTTGTTTTAGGTCTGTTCTCCCTGAGCTCTGTGCCTTTTAACACAGCCATGTTACATTACACCTCCTCTTCCTCTTCCTCCTCCGCCTCCTCCTCCTCCTCACACCAAAGACCCAGCACAGGATAAAACAGTTTTTGGTCATTGTTGTGAGTGTGAATGGGTCCGCCCAGCTGATCCCACCTGCTGGGGCGGTGACCCCCCCCCCCGCTCTTTACCAGGGATAAAGTAGTGTAAACAGTGGAAACCCTGTTGAGGAGTGATATATGTGCTGACTCAGTCAAGATAGAATCAGCAACAGCCTGATACTTCCAAGTGAAGTAGAACCTGTGTTTAAAGGAGAACGTCTGGATTTTTTAAGGGCGTTTTCACACCTGCCTTGTTTAGTTCGGTTGAATGGAACCCTGGAGTTGAGTGTTTACCCTCTCAGTGCGGTTCGTTTGGGCAGGTGTGGAACACAGCAATCTCACCTCGGGCGCATCACCAAAAACAAGCGAAACCGAGACCTCCTTGAAGGGGGGGGTCTCGGTTCGCTTCCAAACGAACTGCAGTACGGTTCGGTACGCTTCGTTCGTGGTGAGAACGCGATCCGACCCCCCGAATGGAGAAAGCATTGCACCTTTTGTGGATTAAACCGGCTCCGGTAGCGAGCTGCGCTGTGCATGTCAACACCAGACACAAGACAACATTACTACAAAAGAGCCTACGCTCTCCCTCGCTAATAATATCAGTACTAAACAGAGATGCTCATTTTGAAAAATGTTCTTAACCGATAACCGACCCTCGTTAACCGATTATTAACCGTTTTCTGACAAGATTTGTGCCTCGCATGCAGCGGTGCACCAGCTGCAGGAGCACAACAGATATTCGTTGATGGGAGTCTCCAGTTCACCGTCTGGGAGCGTTAACTTAGCAGCCACGATGCTGCGTTCACTGTCTCCAGTTCACCGTCTGGGAGCGTTAACTTAGCAGCCACGATGCTGCGTTCACTGTCTCCAGTTCACCGTCTGGGAGCGTTAACTTAGCAGCCACGATGCTGCGTGTAGTGTCGCGGACAGGCAGACACTTTTTTAGTTTGGTTTAGCAGGTTGTCAGCTGTTTGTCTGCCCGGTGTAACGTTAGCGAGTGTCCGACAAACAGTGTGTGTATTTGTGCTACGTTAGCAGCTTTAGAATTGCCGGAGGCTTCGTGCTCGCTGCCACACACGTAGTCTGTGTATCTTTAGCGAGTTTCCAACAGACCGTGTGTGTGTGTGTGTGTGTGTGTGTGTGTGTGTGTGTGTGTGTGTGTGTGTGTTCTAGCTGTGATCGTAGGTGGAGCAGTGTGTGTATAGTTTATTTGTCGATGAATAAATGCTACGAAACTACAACTCCTCCGCTCCGCTCAAGCGAGCCAGAGACCGGAGCCGACTTCCTCTATCCTGCAACTCCAGCTCTGTCTCTTAAGGTGGGATATTAAGGTGGACCAGCTTTTCTCCTTAAAGAGACGAGCTGCTCAGCTTTTTAATTAATTAGTAATATTTCTTTTAACCGTTTTAACCGATAGCGTTAATCAGTTAAAATGCTTAATTTCGGTTAAACAGTTAATGATTGACATCCCTAGTACTAAACAGGTGCAACGTCTGGCTGTGTGGAAGACCACGGACATACCTGATGGATCTTTGGTAATATTTTCGGCCGATGAGCATGTCACAGTTTAGGTCGGGTCGGGCGCTCCACCGCCCCGTCTCTCCCGCACCGTCGGGTAGGTGGAGTGTGAGCGCGTATGATAGGACCCGAAAGATGCAGACGAGAGGGTAACGTCACGCTGCCGTAAAGTGGTATCAGTGCCGTTTTGCAAGTACGAGTACGAGTACATGAGCACAGTATCTGATCACCCCTACCCTCAATACTGGACCAGTTTAGAGAAGTGTCCCATTAGTCACTTAGACACAAAGACTTGGTGAAAATATGGTCCAGGTTGAAATATACCGACGTTATCCTTCAATAACTAGTGTTATACACAGAGTTTGTGTGTGATGGGGTTTAACTGTCACTTCTTGTAATGGTGCCGTTTCTCTCTCTCTCTGTTTCTTCCCTATCCAGACCCTTCGGTGGTGTGCGTAGGCGCACCATGGCCCAGACCCTCCAGATGGCGATCCCAAACTTCGGCAACAACGTATTAGAGTGTCTGAACGAGCAGCGGCTGCAGGGCCTCTACTGCGACGTCTCCGTGGTGGTCAAGGGCCACGCCTTCAAGGTACCGATGAGACGGGGACACTTATTAATGTTTTCATAACGGAAAATTACACTATTAGAAGCCCAGGCTGAATTTAAAAGATGTTAAGGTATAAGGGCTGCAAACGAAGGACCGATTCCAATAATGCTGAAAAATAGGATCAATCGTTAAGTGTGTAAAAATGCAATAATAGTATACATAACTATGAATGTTTGTTTAAATATATAATTAAATGCAGTGTTAATGCCAGAGTAAACCAGATTATTGCACACCTGAATTATTGTACTGAAGTCACAGTTGAAGATATAATAAGTTATGGGGTTATAGCTCCTTATAGGGGTAAAAAATAATAAATTATTATAATGAGTATTTTCTCATTTTAAGAAGTGAAAAATGAACACGACAGTTTTAAGTGATAAACAAATAAATAAATAAATATAGGTCTAGCTTATATCGCAATAGAAACAATATAGAAAAATATATACAATAGACACTGGCAATATATATCATCAAAGTTCACATCAGTATTTTATGATTAATATTATATTAAATACCTATTAAATAAATGACTGGGAATAAAACCTTAAATACGGACTAAATTCACCAATACTTGGTTAATATCTTAGTCTGCTTTAATTCATTTAATTTCTACATTGTTTTTGTATTTTATTAAAACAGTATTTTGTTATGGCACCAAAACTCAGTTAGAATATTGGCAAATTAAATAATATCCAGCCTTAAACGAATCAGGATATTAGTTTATGAAAGTGTCTTGGGGCTCTCTGATTTTAAAAGTTAATATCTAAAATCTGATATTTAATATTCTCTTCTGAGTTCTAATGGGACGCCGTACCCGTCTGCTTTGTCTCAGGCCCATCGAGCTGTGCTGGCTGCCAGCAGCTCTTATTTCCGGGACCTCTTCAGCGGCAGCAACGGTAGCGGTGGCGGCAATGAGACGAGCCCGACCGTCGTGGAGCTCCCGTCGGCCGTGCAGCCTCAGAGCTTCCAGCAGATTCTGTCTTTCTGCTACACGGGCCGCCTCAGCATGACGGTGGGGGACCAGTTCCTCCTCATGTACACCGCCGGCTTCCTGCAGATCCAACAGATCATGGAGAAAGGCACCGAGTTCTTCCTCAAGGTGAGGCGGAAATAGTTTCCAGTAGATACTTGGCAAAGTAACACGGTAGCAACGTAGGATCTGAAAAAGGGACAAGAGGGGGTTGAGTTTTCAATGCTTTGAGCAACAACATGTGATTTACATTCAATAAGGTGGCAGAGAACCAGAAACTGATCAAAACAAAAGGAAAGCATATTATCAAAATTACCGGTGAGGGTTAATTGTAGGACGGGGAAGATTCACCCATCTCCTGATTCGATACGATCACGATACTTGGGTGGCGATTCGATATGTATTAACATTTTTAAGTATTGCGATTGAATATTGTGATTTTTGTTAACTTTTCTAACACTAGACCATGAAGGGAAAAAGTTGAATCATACACTTCTAGGGACTTTTATTTTGAAAAATCTCTAAAATATACACTTCTAGGGACTTTTATTTTGAAAAATCTCTAAAATAATCCAGTAAAAATGTTTGATCTTCAGCATGTCTGTAGTCAGAGATGTCCTGAAGTCAAATATATCAGTCATTGTCAGAAATTATTTATTAACCAGCAAACCAAAAATCAAAGAATAAAGACATTTCCTCACAGATTAGTGGGATTTTCTTTTTAATTTAAAGGGACATGTAATGTTTTATTCTTCTGGTGAATATAATCCATCAATCTGATTTCCATAGATGTATTTTGTATACAGTTCCCTTTGTTAACACCTTATTTTGAAAAGCAGACGTAGTCCCACGTTTCTACTTCCTCTAACTTCTCCAAGGTGGTCTCTAGCTCTCCCGTCAGCTCCGTTCTCTTTATCCATCCATGGTCAGCTCCATCGGGGCCGTTTCAATGCAGAGAACATAAATGTCAGTATCTGGGTGCTCTACAGTCGTAGCGTCGGCCCATTTGACCACGGAGACGAGATATGATAACGTTTCCTGTCCATGACAGAGTTAGCATGCAGCTTCAGCTCTGCTTTTCCTGTCAATGTGTGAAACCCAAAGTGTTTCCCTCCTTTCCTGGATGTGTAGTGTTTACCACGCTGGATTTAACATGTGAGGATGCAGGTCGTATCCACGCTGACTCTCCAACGGTTTAGACTCTCTGAGGTTTGTTTTGGTTGACGGATACGGAACGGATATGACGTCACGTTACTCAGACTACCACAATAAAAGCGGTAACTTCCTTCTACCTCCACACAGACTCAGATGAAGCAAATATATCGATTCTGGCATTTAAAAAATCGCGATACATAGGTGAATCCATTTTCTTCCCACCCCCAGTGATTATGGTTCTGGATAAGGACGGGGGTCACTTCATCATTTACTAAAAACATGAACAATCAAACAAACTGTGAAGGGAATCTGGCCAGTGGTTGTTGAGGTTCCTCGCAGTTGGACTGACCGTCCTGCGAGCAAACATCAGCGTGTTCATGTTCGCTGACACAAAGCTGACGTATACCTTCGTTTCTAGGTGTCCTCCCCCAGCTGCGACTCCCAGGGCCTTCAAGCTGAGGAGGCGCCGCCCTCTGAGCCCCAGAGCCCCGTAACGCAGACCAGTAACGGTGCAGGCCGGCCCGCCTCCTGCCTGACGCCGCTCCCTCTGGTATCACGAGTGAAGACGGAGCAGCCCTCCAGCCAGCCGGAAGCGGCCGCTCCTTACTCGGTGGTCTGCACTCCCGTAGCCAAGCGCCTGTGGGAGGGCGGCAGCAGCCGAGACGGCGGCGGGGTAGGCTCGGGGGGAGGAGGCGGCGCCAGGAAGGCGGCTCGTTATTCCCAGGAGGCGGTGCGGGGCAGCGCCATTCAGAGCCCCGGAGCCCTCGGACTGGCCATGGGTATGGGCGCCAACGGGACCGGCCTGGCGGGCATGGCCGGCGGCGGCGGCACCAACGGGAGCTCTGCAGCAGGCCTCGGCATGTCAGACGGCGCCAGCCCCGGCACCCTCAGCACCTACGCCAGTGACTCACCCATCAGCTACCATGACGATGAAGAAGAGGAAGAGGGGACAGATGAGTGTGCTGAAGAGCAGTATAGGCAAATCTGCAACATGTATACGATGTACAGCATGCTCAACATGGGAGCTGCAGGTAACGGACACGAGACTGAATAGTACACGTAAACACATAGACATACTGTATATACACAAACGTCGCATTGACTCCTGGATCGTACGCCAACATGGGCGCCATATTGGACCAGGCAAGACTGGCCTGTACCCCTATACAAGTGAACCGGGTTCAACGAGTTGTTATTATATTAAAGGGTTTATGATCCAGTTACTTAGAATCTGGATATTTAAAGTATAATCGCTGCTAGACGCTCAGGAGACGAGTGTGTACCGTAGGCTGACATGAACTGAATTACTGACGTAGATAGAAAATAATTCATTTATCAGAAGGAATTAAAGTTAAAACTCACGTTTGTCAAGTATAGCTTTGGCTTATTTTCCTTGTTTAAGGTTAATACTTATCTAGAGGTCCCTGTATAATATAATATAATATAATATAACATAATATAAAACAATATAGTATAACATAATAATACTTTATAATATAACATAATATAAAACAATATAATATAACATAATAATACAATATAATATAACATAATAATACTTTATAATATAACATAATAATATAATATATCATAATAATATAATATAATATAACATAATAATACAACATAATATAAAACAATGTAATATAACATAATAATATAATATAATATAAAACAATATAATATAACATAATAATATAATATAACATAATATAAAACAATATAATATAACATAATAATATAATATAATATAACATAATATAAAATAATATAATATAACATAATACAATATAATATAATATAACATAATAATATAATATAATATAAAACAATATAATATAACATAATAATATAACATAATATAAAACAATATAATATAACATAATAATATAATATAAAACAATATAATATAACATAATAATATAATATAAAACAATATAATATAACATAATAATATAATATAACATAATATAAAACAATATCATATAACATAATAATATAATATAACAATATAAAACAATATCATATAACATAATAATATAATATAACAATATAAAACAATATAATATAACATAATAATATAATATAATATAACATAATATAATATAATGAAATGTCTTCCTCTGTTTTAGCGATCATGCTTTCAGTCTGTAGGCTACCGCTAACACTGCTACTGCAATCACTACTATGTACTTACTAATAAGATAAATACATCAATAAATAATGATAACAATAAATATATGTATAATAATATTAGTTATGATGGTGATGATACAGCAATTATAAAAAACAAAACAATCTAATAGCATCATTAATAACCAAGACTAGCCATCAGTTTTATTGTTTACAATATTAGACACATATTGTTTTCATTACGTATCGTACAATTCATGTTTTAACACAATATCATGTTAGTTTATTGATGTTCATATATTCTAACATTAGATTATATTGATTAGCTAACAATAAGGAACATTATCTAGCTCTTATCTGATGTTACAAACGTTCTGTAAAGACGTAACGTTAACTTGAACAGTTGATAATGTGAAAAATGTGATATGATAGTTTTTAATAATTACCTAATAATTGATTGAAGCAGTTGCGTTAACGTAACGTTACTCCTCGTAGATCATAAACGTTTCAATATAATAAGTACTTGTTGAAATGGGTTGAGAAATGTAGACGTTATAGTGCTTTATATGTAGAAAAGCAGTTCACTAGTATAGGGTTACAGGCCGGTCTTGCCTGGTCCAATATGGCGCCCACGTTGACGTGCGATCCAGGAGTCAATGCGGTGTCTATGTCTATACGTCTGATGTATTTCTGGTTCTAACGGGCATCTTGCACTGCGCTCTATCGTCTCCGTGTGTAAACAGTGACACAATTTTACTCTAATTTGGCCGTATTGTTTTTCCTCCAGCAGCCGGTGAGCGTGTCGAGGCTCTACCAGACCACACGGAGACTCGGGGTCGGATGCGAGGCAGAGACCTCACGTGTCTGCCCGCAGAACTCATCGCTCAGATCGGCAACCGCTGTCATCCCAAACTGTACGAGGAAGGAGACCCTGCTGAGAAACTAGAGTTAGTCTCAGGTATGGTTCCTGTGTTCGTCTTTACTAAAACTCACTTTTACAGCATCTGGTAAAATAAACACAATTATTTTTAAACGTTTGGTAGATATGTGTATATCTATATTAATACGGAGGACCACAAGAGTCACATCAATTATTTACGTATTTATTATTTAAGTGTCTTTGAGTTCATGGAAAGCGCTATATAAGTTAAATTTATTATTATTAAATTGTAATAAAGCCTTTAATTGATTAATAATTAATTCTACAATAAAAATAGGCATTAATAAATGTGTTTAGAAATTGATTTATTAATCTATGAATAAATAAACTAAATTACAAAGTAATTATTTGACATTTTAATGGGCAATAAAAATAAGAATAAAGAATAAATAAGGGATTTACAAAAACAATTAATTAACAATTTTAAATTCCATTATTTATTTATGAATTAATTCATGTATTTTTTAAATGATGTACTTATTGACTGTTTTATGGTGTTTTTGTAAATCCCTTTTTTAGTTTCAAGTATTTATTGATGGATTAATATTTAATTTATAATTCTTCTTTTTATTACCCATTAAAATGTCAAATAATGACTTTGTAATTTAGTCTATTTATTCATAGATTAATAAATATATTTGTAAACAGATTTATTAATGGATATTTTTATTGTACAATTAGTTATTAATTAATTAAATGCTTTATTACTCAAAACATTGGGGACAACGGGAGGAAAACCAACCAATGGCTTTGTGTTATTTTACACTAGTTAGCTACTTATCTCTACTATCTCTCTTTATTAAACAAAAGAACATAATTAACATTCAGTATAACAATAACTAAAGAGCCAGGGGTATATCTATCACACTAAACAAAATACTTAAACCTACATCTACACCTATAAAGTGTCTTAATAGCCTTTTACTTTAAATTAGAAAGTGGTTTCACAAATTGCTCAACAAAAAAATAAATAAAAAAGGTATTTATTGTTAAATTTAAATGTATGAATAAAAGATTAAAAGAAAACATATCAAATTTAATAGTGTCTTTAAAGATATGATCAATGACATAATGATACCGATATTTGATAATGGTTCATTTCAGCCAATTACTCTCTTTTAATGCTTTGATATGAACCTCCTCTTGCCTCTGTGCACTGGCCTCCACTGAGGTATACACATGTTTCAAGGAAGCTGTCCTCAAATGACCTGACTTGGCATGCAGATCACGTGGCAGCACTACACATCTGACTCAGTGTGTTTATGTCAAGGACATCCTGTGACAACGTCTGCGTTACCTTACAGGGCCGGGTTACATACCTCTCAGTATAGCGTGTGACTGAGAGACGTGAATAAAGAAAAGAAGTGCATTGTGCACACCATGTTAACCCATTGCTGCCCGCATCTGAGTTTTATTTTCCTTTGGTGGGAGTGTTCTCTGGGCTTTTTTGTAATTAGTATTTTATAGATTTCTATCAACAAATCAAATAACTCCTATATGCAAAATAATATTTATAGAAAAATAAAAAAAATAATGAATTAATTTCAAAAATATCTACAAAATCATAACAAATAAAATACAAAAAAGGACAAAGTCTGATTTCTTTGTTATGAGTATTTTATAATTTCTTTACATGAACATTGTCACATTTTGGTCAACAAATCAAATAACTCCTATGTGCAAAATAATATTGATATTAAAAAAATATACATATATATATATGTGTGTATAATTAAAAAAATATATACAAAATCATAACACATAAAATACAAAAAAAGGACAAAATCAGATTTCTTTTTTTCATTATTACTAGATTGTTTTACATGAACATTGTCACATTTTTGTCAACAAATCAAATAACTCCTATATGCAAAATAATATTAATATAAAGATTAAAAAAAATATTTATTCAAAAGAAATATCTGCAAAATTATAACACAAATAAAATACAAAAAAGGACAAATTCAGATTTTTTATTATTAGTATTTTATAGCTTTTTTTACATGAACATTGTCACATTTTGGTCAACAAATCAAATAACTTCTATATGCAAAATAATATTAATATTAAAAAATATATACATATATATGTATAATTAAAAAAATATCTACAAAATCATAACACAAATAAAATACAAATAAGGACAAATTCAGATCTTTTGTTATGAGTATTTTATAATTTCTTTACATGAACATTGTCACATTTTGCTCAACAAATCAAATAACTCCTATATGCAAAATAATATTAATATAAAACATTTTTTAAAAAAAAAATGAATTAAAAGAAATATCTACAAAATAGAAAAAAGGACAAAATCTGTTTTTTTTTGTTATTAGAAATATGTAAAAAATTTTACATGGACATTGTCACATTTTGGCGAAGAAAAACTGGCATGGCCATTTTCAAAGGGGTCCCTTGACCTCTGACCTCCAGATCAGTGAATGTAAATGGGTTCTCTGGGTACCCACGAGTCTCCCCTTTACAGACATGCCCACTCTATGATAATCACATGCAGTTTGGGGCAAGTCATAGTCAAGTCAGCACACTGACACACTGACAGCTGCTGTTGCCTGTTGGGCTGCAGTTTGCCATGTTATGATTGGAGCATATTGTTTTCTGCTAAATGCAGTACCTGTGAGGGTTTCTGGATCAATATCTGTCATTGTTTTGTGTTGTTAACTGATTTACAATAATAAATATATACATACATTTACATAAAGCAGCATATTTGTGTACTCCCATGTTGATAAGAGGATTAAATACTTGACAAATCTCCCTTTAAGGTTCAATTTGAACAGATAAAAATAATGTATTGACAGCCCTTGTTAATATTAAAAGGAACTTCATTTATTTAAGATGGTAGAGAGTCTAGACTACGGCGTGTAACTAAAGCACAGCCTCCTCGCTCGCCGCCTACAGCTGCTGTAATGTTTGAAATGAATCAGACTTTCCACTCGACGAACAAATACCAGTATGTGAAAGTGAAGCTCTGAGTCGTTACTGTATACGACCCACACAATCTGAACGTGAACCGATCGACCCGTCGTAAAGAGAGACAATAAATGAGTCATAAAATGGTGATGAAGTGCTGATGGCTTTTGTTGCATGTGTGCGTTCTTTGCAGGTACTTCTGTGTATATATCGCGAGCCCAGCTAATGAACTGTCATGTGAGCGCGGGGACCAGACACAAGGTGCTGCTGAGGAGGCTGCTGGCTGCCTTCTTTGACAGGTCTGTTCCTCCCCGTCTGGGTCTATTTTCTGCAAGTGTTTCATGTAAAGTTAGCAAAAGCTTCGTTCTAATATAGAGATTAATGTATTTTTTTCATTTAGAGGGATGTAACAACTATTTTTGTTTCCCTCTGTTCTGTGTTGTGTGCCTTATTTCAGGAATACTCTGGCCAACAGCTGTGGGACAGGCATCCGCTCGTCCACCAACGACCCGAGCCGCAAGCCCCTGGACAACAGAGTTCTGCACGCGGTCAAATGTGAGCGGACGTGTTTTTTCAGTCTGTTGGTGTTCGCCCACAAGCATGCAAACTATTTGCTTGTGATGTTGATAGAGAGGGGGGGAGGGGGTGATGTACATGCATTCATATTTTACATAAACATATAGATTAAGGCCGTCAAAAATGGACAAAATTGACGTTGGAGGTGAACAAGGTGGCAGCCGGCTGGAGGGAGATCGACTGAAAGTGCGCTAAAGGCAGACAACCGCGGTAGTGCTGCTTTTGTTCACAATCAAATATTAATTTTCATATGTATTAACATTTTGAATATTCAGCCCTAATATACATGCATGTTGAATTTAATGATTGCACGTCAGTGCAGATGGGAGACAATACTGCAGCCTGTGACGATCATTTAGGTAATAACCCACAGTGACCACTAGAGAGCAACATTCACCTGTGTTCACATGCAGTGTGTGTGTGTGTGTGTGTGTGTGTGTGTGTGTGTGTGTGTGTGTGTGTGTGTGTGTGTGTGCGTGTGCGTGTGTGGCGTGTCTATAACCAGCTGATTTATACTCTATTATACTAGGTTTATGAAAGAAGAGTAACTTGTGTTTGATAGCTCAGTAAAGTTTCATGTTCACTTTGTGAAGATGAACAAACTTCTCTACATCTTATAAGATACAGTTCACATTTACAAATCAGTGTCTGGGCCTGGTGATCATTTCTTTAAAACGTCCTCACTTAGAGAACAGTATTTACCAACATCAGCTGAGGTTGTGCGTGAATGTAGTTTTTAATTTTTAAAGGTTTAAACCAGCAGTCAGCGACCTGCGTCTCTTCAGCTCCTCTCCAGCGGCTCCCTGTGGGTTTTTAAAAATGGAAATGAATAACTGTTGTTTGTTTACATTTTCATTTTTATTTATCATTGTTGTAGGTCTATGGTACGACGGAGTATTAGCGCCACGTTGAGGAAAATAAATCAATCTGAGATTTCGAGAATAAAATCATAATATTATAAAGTAGTAATTTTACGTATTATTTTCTTTTTTTCTCGGAATATTACACTTTTTCCTCGTAAAGTTATGACTTTATTCTGTAAATCTCAGATGTTTTTTCCCTAAACATGGCCCTAATACTCCGTAGTACATTTGCACGTTGTCCCTCACTGCTTTAGACTGATATACTATATACTTAGACTATAAACTGAGTTACCTTCATCACAGTGATCACATGTTTTGCAGCTCCAGACAGATTTTAGTTTTTGCCTAAAATGTTTCTTTTGATAGTAAAGGTTGCTGACCTCAGGTTTAAAGGACCAGTGTGTAACATTTCAGAGGATCTTTTAGCAGAAATAGAATATAATATTCATAACTTATGTTTGCATTAGTGTATAATCACCGCTGTGTTTTTGTTACCTTAGAATGAGCCGTTCATATCTACATAGAGAGAAGGTCCTCTTCACGGAGTCCACCTTGTTTCTACAGTAGCCCAGAACGGACAGACCAAACAGCGGCTCTGTGTCTCAATTTGTGTACTTCCGTACTTAAACACTTGCTATTTTGAGTGCATAAGTGTGTTCACACTGGGAAGTAAAGTGGTAAAATGCAGTGCACTCTAAGTACCTGGCTGTCGACACTTCTCCCCTTCAAATATTCCGATGTATTGCGATAAAACCACACCATAACAACGTCCCCCTGACGACTGTTTGTGTTGTTCAGCTTCCTGTCTGCTTCACGCTTCACTACTTCTCATCTAGTGTTGAAGTTCACATCATGAGAAAGGTGAAAGGTGAAATCAGCCTAACTGTGTGTACTTTTTTCAGTTTATTGCCAGAACTTCGCCACCAGCTTCAAAGAGAGCGAGATGAACGCCATCGCGGCCGACATGTGCACCAACGCCCGACGCGTGGTCCGCAAGAGCTGGATCCCCAAGCTGAAGCTCCTGATGGCCGAGAGCGACGCCTACACCGCTTTCCTCCCTGACGGCGTCAAGATGGAGGACGACGCCCTGGGGGGGGCGGACCCGGCCTTCGACCCGGCCTCTCTGGAGGCGGCGGGCGGCGCCGGCATGGAGTCGGGCGGCTCCTCAGGTGAATCGCTACCGGGCGTGGGCGGGGACGGAGGACCGTTATTTTGAACATTGTGTGTTCGGGGAAAGGTTGAAATGTTGGTGACACCAGTATTCCCCCCCCCCACGCCACCCCTCGTTGTGCTTGCCTCCTCACTCTTCGGCCCACGCTGATCTCTCACACTGCTCGGGTCAACCGTCGTCGTCGCCCTGATGTAACCGGGACATGAAAACTTTTGATTTTCGCTTTATGACTGTACAAGTTGAGGAACGGGAGAGAGTGAGAGGGTTTTCTCCTAACCGCCCTCTGCCTCCCCTCGTCTCTTTAAGGTGTGTAAGCGCATCCACTGTTGCATATTAAATACATTCCCTGAAGTGCAGGTGATGGAGGAAGGGAGCTGCTAGTGCAGCCTGAGGAGGAAGAGACGGCTGGACGGCGAGCAGGGTCTGAAATTAACGTTTTTCACTTCCTGCCACTCCGGCGGTTTTATTTTTTTTTTATCTGCCACTTTTGAAATCTCTGCGCTAAAAGAAGGAATAACATTTTAGATCTGATGTCATTCAATGTTCCATATATTTTACATAAAAAAACACATTGGTATCACTTCATGGTAACGAGGTGATAATTAGCAAGTATTTGAAATGTCTTTGGAATTACTGACAAATTACCCCAATATTTACCTCAATTTATCAAACATTACTTTATAAACATTATTTAATAATTATATTCTGCTATTTCCCAATAGCTGGTAATTTATTTAATACATTTTCAAGAAAAGAATACAAAGTTATTTGCTTTATTTCCGTGTCTGCTGATAAATAGATAATAATAAATGTCTTAAAAACCTCCCTGAATCATGACATCAGCTACCAGGTTACATTACTGTAGACAATAAGTCACTTTTCCACCTCCGATGAAGAGCATTTTAACCATTAGATGATATTTTAACATATAGTTAATAAATAATGTTTATAATAAAGTCATTTTCAATACTTTTTGAGGTAAATATTGGAGTCATTTGGCAGTAATTCCAAAGACATTTCAAATAGGTTACTTGCTAATTATCACCTAGTTACCATGAGATTTGTCGACCTGTAAAAGTACCAAAACGTTATATACATGGTAAATTACAGTGTTAATTACACCGTAGCTTCTGGGGGAGCCCAATTTTTCGAAGGGAGGGAGGGCACTGTACACAGTACTATACTGTACTATGTTATTGTCATCTATAGTGGTTATTAGCCTAAAAAAAAACACAGTTTAAATGATTATGATTATTTAAATATTTGCTTTGATTAAAAAAAATCTTGGCAAGTTGTTCTGAAGTTGAACAGGTCATACTTCTCTCTCTAATATCTATTTATGTTGATGTGAAAACATCTTCAAACAACTGGATTTATTCAAGTTTCTCGCCAAAATCGTAATTTTACGAGATCATCATGATAACGTTATAATTTACCTTCACCCGACTGTCATTTTTACTGAGCAGAGCTTGAACGCATCATAATAATAACTCAATGGCACCTCCGTTAACGTTGGTAGCTCCGCTATTTAGCCAGTCAGGACTGTGCTGCTAACGGCTGCTAACAGCTAACGTTACTAACTCTCCTCCTGACGATCACAACAAGGATTTGTTGTTCACAGTGTCGCTTTATCAGGGAAAAACAGGGTGAACCCCCTCATGTTTAGTAGTAGTAGCGCCACGCAAACAAACATGATACAGCGTGCGTACGCGTCATTGTGCAGCGTAACCGTTGGAAAGCATGAGATAACTACGGTTCTCTATTCCCACCACTAGCGTTTTCCTAGTGGCGGATGTCCTGATGATTTCCCCGGTGGCGGTTGCTAATTTCAGACCCTGGTGGCGAGTATATTGAATGTAAGTGTCAGCGGCATTTTTCTCTATGCAACCCTGACAACTCGTTTTCCAGCCGAGCAAAAAAGGAACTAAATTGAAACTAGATAATAAACATTAACACTACCTGCTCTTCCAACCTCTCTTGCATCTTCCTCTCATCACCCTGCCAGTTATTCTTCACCACATCACCGTCTCTTCTCTTCTGGAGAGAGAATCTCACCTGAGTGTTTCACTGTGCAGTGTCTTATAGAAATCTATCTCATCTTTCTCTGTTTTCTAAACCTTCAGCATGTTTCTCCGTCTATAAACGTGATCCAGAGAGAAGAAAAGGGTGAAAGCTTTTTACTGAGATGATTGTAAAGAAAATTTAAAAAGGGCAACAGGTAAATCAAAGATGGTCATATTTTTAGAAGACAAACTATATTTATACGAGCGCCCACGCCTGTGAAACGGCGTGAGCGAAGAGAGAGCGAGAGAGGGATTGTTTTAAAATCTCGATCTTCATGTTTTATTGAAAGAGGTCTTGTCAAATAAAGGAAAAGTGCTATTTTTGCATAAAAAAAGGAGTATAATAAAGCAGTCTTATCACAAGACCCATTTATTTTTATCTTTATTTGACAGTGCGGAGTGATGGAATGAGCAGTTGAACTGCTAAATTTGAAGCATTTCATCTTCTGTTCACGAGCTTAAAAAGGAATAATAAGACTGATTCAGCTGGCTTGACTGTTTGTCTGTGATTACCGTTTCTTGTCAGGTTGCGAACCGGCAACGTTTGCCTCCTTCGATAAAACGTCGGCCCACAAATTTTGGAGAAATTGTAGAAAATTTGATCTGACAACTCTTCTTTTTTACTGAAATTATTGAAAAGAAAAAACTGACAAATGTAAAAAGGAAATAATGATGTAATTTTGGCCTTTTAATCTAAATCAATTAGCAGATGCCTGGTCGGCGCGCTGACGTCACCAGGAGGCAATATTGCTCGACGTAAAAGGGTTTTATGGTACTATCCGTGTGTGTGTGGTGAAGAAGGAGAGCCTGTATGGCGCGGCTGTGTCTCCGTCGTACGTAGTTTATTCATGTATCGAACGCACCACCTCTTTAACACGGAAATTCAAAACGGCTGACAGCTTTCTTTTAGAGTTTGAGATGATTTTTGCACCTTCCATGAGAGTGGAGGTTTCTGCACCTTAATGAGAAGAACCAGCGGGTTCATGCACCTTTTGTTTTTTTTTGGAGAAATGTTGTGTAGCAGTTGAACTCCCTTTTTTTAGGTGGAAACTTGTCTTCTTTTCTTTTCTTTTTTTGTTCCATGTCTGCCTGTGTTTCTTGTTTAGAAGTGGCACACAAATTCCTACTGTAAATAATCAAGATGATGACTGTTGAGTTAAATCCCAAGTGTTCTTCCTTTGTGTTGCTGGATGATGATTCTGATGAAATGTCAACAACTGACTTTGTTTTTTTACGTGAAAGTTTGTGGTTGCTAGAAGCTTTTTGAACGACCTGGAAGAGGTCAGAGGTCAGAGCGGTGGATTATTCCTGTTGGAGATGGATAGAAGTGACTAAAGCTGGGCATTCACTGTACAGCTTTAGAGATGTTGTTGTGGAACTCCTACTCCTACTGGACGAGTAGATCCATGTAAAGACAAAGCTCACGACTCTGTACGTGTCAAATTAAAACAAACACGGCCCGTCGGCTCCAGAGTTTAATTTGAAAGCTCTGAGGCAGGTAAAGCTTGTTTACTAGCAGAGGTCTGTACGGAAGACGTGGACATTATGTCTTGTCCATTTAGCAGAGAATTGGAGGTAAACTAGCTACGTTTTACTAGCCCTTCACTAGCTACTGTCAGCGCCTTTCCTCTCCTCTTTTTACAGTAATCAGAGCGTAGCTATCAAGATAACGATGTAGGCTACAACAGATAGAGCTAGTAAAACGTAGCTAGTTTACCTCCAATCCTCTCTGCCATACACGTCTCCAGCTGTGAGTCCATCTAACGCCACGCCGCTGCCTTATGTGTTTTTAGACGTTTCAGCAGACAGGATGGCAGAGATCAAGGCAGCACGTTTCTGCCTTGTCAGCATTGTGACCCGTACAGACCTCTACTAGCAAACTAACTTTACCTCTCTCGGAGCTTCCAAACAAATCTTTATTGTCAGCAGCCAGAACGTTTCTATTTTACACGTAGAGTGTGAGCTCTCAGGTCGGGGCTGACGACGCACATAAATCCTGAGCTTTGGCTTCACATCGCAAACGGTCTACTCGTACAGTAGGAGCAGGAAGTACACAACAAACATCTCTAAAATCTTACAGTGAGTGCTCAGCTTTAATCGGTCCTCGTTCCCACCTGTACACCGCACGGCTAACGACACCCGACGAAGCTCCCACTTTAAAATGGGTTGAGCGGCTCAAAATTCGGGCCAGAAACGGGCTGAAATCGTACAGCGTCTGCCCAGCTTTAGGAATGTGTTCTTCTTCTGGAGGGGACAGGTACAGGGTAGAAAGCGAGGAAGGAGTTGAGTCAACGTATTGAAAAAGAAGCAGAAGCATTATTATTATTATTGATTCAAATTGTAAGGATGAGTTTACTGAAGTGATATAGTATGGACAGAACAAAGATGCAGTACCTTGTAAGTATTCTGTAAAGGGTAATGCCAACAAAACCTCAGTAAGCTCTGCATTTGATGCCACGTGAGCACCCCCCACGACCCTCGCCCCCCCGACAGCGTACCTCTGCAGTATCTCTTGTTGTGCTTCCTGTCCTTCACGCAGCTGGTGTCGTGTTTCACTTCCACAAGTCTATTTGTGTGCTTCAGAGAGAGGCAAAGCAGCGGTTTAAAGGTGGTTAAATCCAGATTATGAATCTGTACATTTTAATTTGCGTAGCGGCTTTTAACTGGGCCGGGTTTACAGTTCAGCTCAAAGTACATCTTCATGTCCACCCCCCCCCAATAGTTCTTTTATATGACACTACTGAAGTTAATAGTTTGCCAGGATATCACACGATGTTATACAGAAAACCTTTTCAGATTTTAAATAAAACAAACTCAAGGTTTTCAAAATAAAAGCACCAGATTCCTACAGATCGCTGGTTCCCAACCTGGAGGTCGAGAGGCCTTCTTCAGAGACATTTTGGCCCAATCAGTACTAGTGTAGGATGCGATTGCTACTCGTATACTACAGCCTTTGTGTTTTACTTCATGTGCATTTGAGAACAGAAAGATTTCATGCTTCTTCTTTTCTCAGTACGCTAACTGATATTTGTTTACACTTCACGAAAACATGTCGACCTACACACTTGAACGGATGAGGTGTGGCACGGCACGGCACGGGGGAACCTTTCTGTCACTAAACAGTACATATATAAATATAATTATACACATGTATAGATAAATACTGTATATTATATATAGACGCACACATAGAGGTCAGATTGTTTGTTGTGCACTCGCAGCATGAGGTATATATTTACCCAGAAACGGCGCTTTCTTCACAACCCCGTTGCAGTAAACTGGTCTGCCCACGTCTTCGCCCCTGCTCCTCACCCTCTGTAACCCCGCCCCCCCCCACGTAGCGCCAGTGGACTTCCTGTACTGCTCATCCTATTTCTTTCTGTGTTCCAAGTGCCAATAACTTTGTGAAAGCCCTGTAACTGTGACCCAACATTATCAAAAGGTAATTGCACATTAACAACTGTAAAATAAATAAATACAAATCATAGAGAAAAATGTCAAAAATGGATTAAATAATGAATATCTTAATAAAAGATTTGTAACAATTTCTCTTTGACTCCTTTTTTTTTACTGTTTAGCTGCTTGTTGGGTTGTTTTTAATACACTTTGCATGTATGACACTGGAATGAAGTAGGTTTTTCATTTAATTTAACTAGAATTTGATTAAGAAATTGTCTTTTATAACACGAGCATGCCCTTTTTTTATCTAAAAAAATATGAATGCATTTAAAATATCATTGTTAACCCACAATAGCCCCTTTTTAGT
Source organism: Sebastiscus albofasciatus (assembly GCA_916701655.1). NCBI lineage: Eukaryota > Metazoa > Chordata > Actinopteri > Perciformes > Sebastidae > Sebastiscus > Sebastiscus albofasciatus. The sequence continues at coordinate 810 of CAKAOI010044007.1, read as the reverse complement.
CTTTTTTAGTGGGTCCAGGGGGTGTTTAGGGGAGATAGCAGGTCAACAGTAGATGTCACATAGAAGTGGTGTACATCATCTGAAAGCTGGGAACCTGGAGGTTAATTTGAGATGCAGCTCCGTGTGTTAATTATTTAAGATGAATTGTGAAAGTGTAGAACATTATGGTAGAAGTATATGATGGTCATCCCCATGCTCTATTATGTCTCAGAAGTTGTTGCAGCAATATTTGGGTTGATACCATTTGTTACACAGATTTGGTGCTAAATTTAACCACTTTTTTACCACTGGAGAATTAATAAAAATGATCAATAATCCCTCCAAAATACCACATTAAGACACCAAGACCTTGAGGAACACCAGAGAAAAAGACATGCTGTGATTTGGGATCAAAAACTTTTGACATTTTGAGATTTCTGCAAGAATTGCATTTTTTCGGCGATTGGATGGCGAGCAGTTCTGTTGTGTAAACTGCTCAGAAACCCCCTTATTGATCAATCTAGCTAGGAAAGACATCCATCCTCTGAGTGCTCTAGGTCTCTAGTCTGATCCATCCATCCTCTGAATGCTCTAGGTCTCTAGTTTGATCCATCCATCCTCTGAATGCTCTAGGTCTCTAGTCTGATCCATCCATCCTCTGAATGCTCTAGGTCTCTAGTCTGATCCATCCATCCTCTGAATGCTCTAGGTCTCTAGTCTGATCCATCCATCCTCTGAATGCTCTAGGTCTCTAGTTTGTGGCTGTAAAGGTTCATGAGGCTGTGATTATCCTAGAGGTCACCACAGGTCATTTTATACAGTGAGGTCAAT
>CAKAOI010043992.1:0-15780 GCA_916701655.1 Sebastiscus albofasciatus | reverse complement strand
AGGTTTAGGGGTTAGGGTTAGGGTTTAGGGTTAGGTTTAGGGGTTAGGGTTAGGGTTTAGGGTTAGGGTTAGGGTTATGGTGTTAGGGTTAGGGTTAGGGTTAGGGCGTCAGGGTTAGGAGGTTAGGGTTAGGGTTGGGTTAGGGTTAGGGTTGGGTAAGGATTAGGGTTAGGGTTAGGGTTAAGGGGTTAGGGTTAGGGTTCGGGTTAGGTTTTAGGGTGAGGGTTAGGGTTAGGGATAGGGGTTAGGGTTAGTCCCAAAATGTTCATATTAAACATATCTGCAAAATATTCACTGACAGCATATTTAATTCTTTCCCTATAATTATTGCTTGTGGCAACTAAAGCATGAATTATATTTTGATGGGTATTTTTTAGCGAACCAAAGCACCTGGCTATGGTCGGGGAAAGATTGCTATTTTAGTTAATTAATGAAAAAGACAATGATCTTTTTCTCACATTATTTTTTTTGCTTACATTTAACCACAAACAGCTAATGGTGTCAAAGTCCTGCCACCATCCACCGTTTATGTTTCCACCAAAACGCCTTGGCTAAACCATTTAATAATCCATACACATATTCCTTAGGAGACAAGGTTCGGTGGTGAGCCGTTTTCACACGTTAATGTTCTACCTCTGATCTCTATCTACTATCTGTAAATGTGCAGCAGGTCAGACCCCCAGATGATGAGGTGCCTTGTTGCTGACACCTTAAACAGGGTCAATTTAAGTGCACTTCCACACAGCTGCAGCCAGTGACATGAGAGCTTATTTATAACCCATTCCAATGGGTTCTCTGTGCTGTTTTGTGCTGATCTCAACACCAGCAGCGGTTCCCCTGGTACTCTTATGAAATATTCACACAAGCACTTTCATCAAAGTAGTCATATTTCATCTTAAAAAAAACACAGTTTAATCCTTTTGATAGCTTCACGCAGATTACATGAAAGCCTATAGCTTCTGTGCATGTGAGCTCTCCCTCCATTCCAGGCAGTATTGTTTGAAATGCATCTGTTGTATTCGAACTGCTTTGATTCCTTAGGCATTCCCCACATATATATATTTATAATCTGAGTAGTGGATATACATTGTGGTCATAATGACTATGGGTTGCTGAAGCTTACAGAATGAGCGGTTTACTCGTTTCATTTGATTGGTCTCGTATGAAAAGAGATCTGTCAGCACTGCCAACGTATTCATTCAGCTACAGACTTCTGTGAGCTACGCTGTAAATACATCACTCACCTGCTAGCACACAGGATTTGTGTACATTCATTTAATATGTGTCAGTCTACGGTATACTGATCTCATAGTGGTGGGTTTTCTCCCATACATTGTGACGTTTAGCCTATAATCTGCTGCACATGTACCAAAGAAGAGATAAATGACACTTTAATCGAGTTAATTGTTAACACTGGTGTTTATTATGAAAGTCAGATTTACACCCATATGGAACATCTGAATTTCCATATATTTGAATCAGAATAAGAGGACTTCATATGCCCTACCTTTTTGAATGAATTTATCTTAGCACAGTAATGATTGCTGGTATTCAGTAAAATTAAAGCTTTTTTCCATTTAAACATTTTTTTAATCTACTCTTTATTTTAGAGAGTAGATTTAAAATGAAGGTGGTAGAGATTGTAAAACCACAAAACAAGCAGGCTTGAGTATCTAACAGCAAAGCCACAAAAGCCTGCTTCACCAAACCCCGCAGGCGTTCATTAGACAAGACAGGCATTAAATATATATGAGGTACCAGTATCTTAACTTATAAGATGGACAGAGGCACAGTAAGGGAGCCCTGAAAGAAAAAAAAGGTCAAAGCAAACTATGAATACACAACAAAGAGCAGCTGTCACTCCGATACTAAACTTTAAAATCGATAAATGATCTTGTAAACATATTGTAGGGAGGAAGGGTTTTCTCAGTGAGTAAAAGATTCCAGTTCAACGGGGAGCTTTATTATCTTCTCAGAGCAGAGTAACGGACCATCTTCAGACTCTCATTTGAAGGTGCGTCACTTAAGTTATACCTCATAATGCTCACAGTCTAACCGTATTTGCCCATAATACTGTTTGAAATATCCACAGATGGACAGTGGAAACACTATAGAACAAAATATCAAACACAATAATGCTAGTAACATTACAGAAACATGCATAATCAGAGATGGTTGTCCATAATCCTGTTGCCGTGATGCAAGTTGGCAGGCTTTCCACTACACCTCACCTCCTGGGAATTGTAAACCGTGACATACAGGGCTCCAGAGTGCGACCACATGCAACAAAAAAAACTGTCAAGTGCTACTAAACATTTTTATTGGTCGCAGTGGTGCACCTGACATTTAGCAGCCTGTACTCCTCCTCGAGCGACATCCCAATCTTAAAACATGATATCAACCATAAAACATCACCAACACCGTCTTTGTTCGCCTTACCAACAATCAGAGCAGAAGATGAGTGGCTCACGTTCTTTGGAAGACGATTATTAAATTAGAAAAATAAAATGACAAACATCGCCTCCCAAAAAAACAACCTGCGATGTACTCAGCCAATCGTCGATGGCCAATATATTTGTCCAATTGCCCAACCCTGCACTGTACATTTAATAACACAAGACAACTTTACTGATAATTTCTTTTCGCCAACTGCTCTGTGCACTATTGCGGAAGATGGCCTCATCTGACATTTATCTGAACCTTTAATCCTGTTCACAATCATTTCTATAATGTGTTAAGAAATTACCAATGTGTATGGAAACTGACAACAAAGGTAACACTTAAAATGTATTATTGCGCCGCCAAATGGCGTCGTTAAAAATGTTGAATGCAACTAAATTATGCACTGGTGCACTTAACTGAAAAAGTCGGTCTGGAGCCCTGACGTATTACAGTAGTACCAGTACGACAGTCTGTCTGTCAGTCAACTGTATACTGTCCAGATTTCAGTTTACATTTAAAAGCCTGCACAGTGAACAGTGGGCAGACCAACATCTGGAGAGCCAGATGAATCAGTAAAGAATACTTTTGTTCATTTTTACCCATGCAGCTCCAACCTAGACAGCCTTTCCCTTAACTTTTCTGAGGGTGTGTGTATCTGAGGACTTGAAAGTTGCTTTGGGAAGCTTCATGGAAAAATTCTGTTTGAATTTGGGGTTAAAGAGTTCATGAGCTTTCAGCCACACACATAAAAAAGTGCTTCAGAGAGCCATATAGTTTTTTTTCAGTCTACATTCACTTGTGCGTTGATAACAACTCTAAAATATATTCATGTTGCCCCAGATTTTTTCTGTTTTTTTAAATTTTACTTTTTAAACTACAATATCAAAACTTATGAAAAAAAATACACCCCAATACCCGGGCCGATCCGAAGGCTGGGATGCTGTGTGCAGTAAACCCGCCAAAACTCATTTTACCCACCTTTTCCATTATTGGCACAATTTCCATTATTTGCACAATAGAGCTTTGTCATCACTGTGGGCTGAAATCTTTATTGCATGGAATTCTGAATATTTCTCTTTGTATTATAAGAGACGGCGTCAGAAGGGACAAATACAAGTTTGCTGAGAATGCACCTGATTGGATGCCTTGTGATGCTCACTGGTAGGGGACCGTAGTTAACCCCCCTTTTCATTTATCTTGACGTGAGTGGGCTTTATAGCGTGTATGTTCTGCAAAATCCAAGTATTGCCTCAAGAGGTATGAAGTATTTGAGAATCCCTGTCTTTTATGTACAGCATTCCTCACATCTTTTTGTTGCTGTGAACACACACAACACAACACCAGCTGCAAATGAGGAGCGTGCTACTTGTCTGTCAGGATAGCATTTCAACCGGAGCTCAACACTGGCAGCAGCTGAGAGTGCAAAAACAAAAAAAAGGAGGGCTGGTTGTTTGAGTAATCACAAAGACATAAAAGGAGAGATATATGGGAGAGCAAGCACTCTCTGAACTACTTTGTCAGCTGAGTTGACTTGTCTTGGCATTGGTAAGGTGGTCTGAAGCTCCGAGCACCATGTGTACTACACCAGCCTGTAATGGAAGGCAGTCATTATTATCTAATTAGGCAGACTAATGACATGCCACAGAAAGCCATAAGGCCAAGACAGTCTCCTTCAAGCCCGTCTGTTTTTCACTAAAGGCTGCTCTCGTAGGAGCAGACGTACCCTTAAAGTTATATCCATTAGGGCTAGAAAGAACATAAAATATTGCTCAAGTGAGTTATTTGGTTGACAGAATTTTAGTTAAGAAATAAAAATTGTATTACTGTTAAACTAAAAAAGAGCTCAATATGTATTTTACTTAAGGTGACAATTTAGAGTTTAGGCATTTACCAGATGCTGTTATCTAAAATCAGAATGAATCATGGGTAGGGGGCGGCCAGGTGAGATACAACTCTGGTTTAAGAAAGGCTGGAGGTTGGAGAGGGCAGAGACAAATGGGAACCTTGTTTCGGTAAGAAGGTCAGAGTTGGGTGGTTGAGCTAAAAGCTAAGCAGATGGATTATTTTTAAGGCTGCTTTCAGGAGAGAATGTGCAGCTCTGACTGACGAGGGTAGATCACTTAACTACTGGGTGGAAAGAGTCAAGACCAGAGTGACGACCTGGTTTGGAAGGAAGGCTGAGCAGTGGCCACAGGAGTGAATCCTGGACTGGATGTATGTGGAGGAGTTTTGATGAATTCTGCATGAGCTTCAAGTGCTTCAGAAGCAGGCAAAGAGCATTAGTCAAGCATAACTAGCGAGAGCCTGGACCAGTTGCTGCAAGACTTCATACTGATTCAAGGTCTGATTTGAAACATCTATAAAATACAGTATGTAGCAGGACACTTATAATGAGGACCTTGTAGGACAGTTGGTTATCAAAGATGAATAATTGACAAGGTTTTTGCCTCATTGGTTATGTGCCACTTTCGCCTCATTTCCACTAAGTCCTAGTTCAGTTCAGTTCAGAGCCTTACTCATTATGTTAGTTTTATGTTTCCATTAGCAAAAATTGTAGATGGTATCAACAAAAGCACTGCATTCTTGGTACCAATTCAGTCAAAATTCCAAGCGAGCTGAGCCGATATGAGAAGGTAGGGATGTCACGATACCAGAAATTTGGTAGTCGATACCAATACCAGTGAACTTCCACGATTCTCGATACCACAGTAAGAAACAAAAGTAAAACAATAAATCCCATGTACTTGAACATCCACTCCTTTATTACCGTTTGCATACTGTTTTTTGTGAGGAAGTTAAACAGGCCATAATTCCCTCTCTATTATCTATTTTATATTGCTGTAAAAACATCTCCTTCAAAAAAAAACTGGTTTTATTCAAGTTTCTTTCCAAAAACTACATTTTGTATGATTTTTCATTTTCACCATGATAGAATAGAAGTGAATGAAGGAGCTGACAGTTGATATATGAAAAGACAGCAGGTTAAAGGTGAACGTCTGGGAGATGGATGAGAGAATCGACTGCTGGTTGCTCTGCTGGAACACCACAGTGTCAGTCGTTGATCAGGTTAAAAAGAAGAAGAAGACATAAAATAGCGCATATGATCTTACATCTCACTTGGTAACCTTCCTGATGTCCACAGTTCATTTCTAATTATCAGTCCCTTCTACCAGGTTCCTCATTGAATACACAAGTGTCCTTGAGCAAGACAATGAATCCCTCTACCAGTTCCAGGTTGCCATTCTGTGATGCAGTCTGACCTCTGACCTCCATGAAAATGAGAATTTCCTTTCACGAACGAATAAATTATTAACATCTTTCTCCTATTACTGACAGAGGTCATAATAATTGACAGAGTGAGTGCCATTCAAGAGGGTGCTGGGGACGAAGGAAATAAATGAAGGCTCTGTTCTGATTATTGTAGTACTTACTGACACCGTAAGACCTGTTGAAAGTAGGGTAGCAGTTCCTGTTGAAAAGGACGTGAGACTCTGGAATATGATTAATTAAGATTTTGATATGCTATTCAGTTGTAAAATGATGTCTGCAATCAAATGTAGTATGGACACTAGTGTTCTCATACCCAATACTTAAATTGGGTTCTGATATCCCTCAGTCGAGCGTGTACGGAACATAAGACGTCTCATTATTTTCAGGAACATGGTGGATGAGGAGCAGTTTTTGTCAAGTGCCAATGTTCTTGTAATATATTTAGTATTCAACAAGTTTGCATGAACTACGTGAATCAGAGACATGCATTTGATACATTTAAAGTTCTTTGGCTGCAAATACTTCATCAGCGGAGTCCTGTGACCGGTTCGCTCACTCCATGTGAATTCGTTAGAAGGACGCGATCCTTTACGTGCTCGTCCCTGCAGTGTTTCTGCTTTCATTCACAACACAGCTGATGTGTTACGAGGTCTTGTAACACATCAGCTGTGTGTTACGAGGTGGGAAATTGGCGCTACAGACTTCCCTTGAATATCGAACCCTGCTCCCTTTCACACATGACACCATGCAGGGAATGTTCCTGAACATTTAAGGGATAGACTGTGAAAGGCACTTATGTGTGAAATAAATGTGTACTGTCTTAAGATAACACAATCTTACTGTAAAATATAATCGGTAAGCAAAGCAATCAGGGATCAAAAGATGTTGAGATTTTTCTACTGGAACATTATGTTTGAAACGGTGGAATGAGTGAGTGCTCGGAGTATGTCAGTATGAAAACTATGTGCACACAGCAAATACAGCTGTAGACTCAATATATTGAGGTGAGGTACATGACTCTTATTTACTTGGTGACTAAACAGGCAAGTTAACCAGTCATGGAGTCCTGACGAACACACATTATTGGGTGCTAAGAAGATAAGATAAAAGACAAAATAGGGTGCACAAAGACATATTTGCTTGTTATTATGGTACGTAAGAAAATTTATGTACAGTACAACGATACATCTTTATCATGCAAATGAAAAATACTATACTATTAATACTTCTGTATGAAATCATGTTCTAATTAACTTAAAATAATGTAGTTATGCACCATAATTAAAACCTACATTATCACAAAAGGTAGCACAGAAAAAAGTGACAAATACAGTACAGTGCTGATTTTACTCCCTTTTCTATTTAAATATAATTAAAACAATGTGAGAGCTGTTGTCACATGAAGGTTAAATCTATTTTGCTTAGCATTTTCATTCATTTGAAAAATAAGTAGACACATTAATCCACTATGAAGAGTGTTGGTTACCTTTGTCTGGCTAAGTTGTCAGCGCTAATGTCTGTAAAACATCCAGTCATTTCCCGACAACCTTGCTGCCGCCTGCCAGACTTAAATTGTGCCATTATTCTCCCTCCCCTTCCTCCATCACTTATATGTTTGTTTTGAAGGCCGCTACAAAGCTCGAGTTTTACCGCCAGCCAACGTGCATTCAGTGTGTCCGCCATCTGTTGTTGGTATTCACTGAAAGCATGCACCTTTGTGCTGTAAAGCAGTGCAGCAAAGTGTGAAATGAAGACCTTTGTCTAAAGCAGTCTTGTAGGTATGATAGTGTCTTAAATGAATGTGGTAATGTTGATGTCAAAATGACAATTGTAGCACCTCTTTAGAGAGTTTCTTACACTGTTTTATGATTGTTTTCAGCATGAACAACTTCACCAGTCCTTCAGAATAAATTTTGCAGTCGGTACGACGACCTTTAGTCTTTCTCTAAAAGCTCCTTATCTGCTGATGCACTTTGAAAATAGCTGCATAATTTTGCTGCGGATGGTGTTTTTAGAGGTGTGAGTTGTTTATTTTTAGATGACAGGGATGACCAACACTGTAAAGCGAAATGCCATGAAGAATTAGTGTGAATTATAATGGGGTCAGCACAAAGCTAATGGTGTGTGCGTGTGTGTAGGGAGAAGAGATGGGTTGGGCGAGTTAATGTGTGAATGTCAAACTTGCTTAAACATTAAACAAATAGTACAAACATTTGCATCAGTCGTTTTGGATTTGTACTGTAATTAAGGAACTGATAAAGGAGGTATTAAATCGACTCTGTGTTCCCTTTACCATGCTACTGCTTCATCACCGTACAACATTTTGCCTTGAGCATACATTTATTTATTCTGACATGCATTATCTCGTATATCAGAGCACAGGGAATTTGTGAACTGCTTTTCATGTTACAGCCTCGATCCATATATTTTCAGTTGTATATTTTATGGACATCAGGAAGTTTGATAGAGACCTAGAAAAATAAACTCTGCTGCAGAATTGACTTTCCACTCAAAGCTACCACCAGACTTAAAATGAAAAAGAGACCAGGAGTAAAAAACAAAATGCATTCCTCCTCTCCTTGTTTCTAACCATGAAAATGGAGCAAAACACAAAGGAGAGGAGCAACATAAATGAACATTTAAATATAAATCAGCATAAGCCTGAGTGACAGTTACAAAGTCATCATGCCACTTCCTGAGGTATAATTATTTTAACCATGACATCTTGGATTCTGCCCCTTGACAGTTAGAGGCAGGAAATGAGACAATTTTAAAGGCACCACATGCATACAAGCTGGGGAAAATTGACTTGTACAAAATTCAGGACAGTTGCTGCGAATGCAAACAGACAAGCGAATCACCATCAAAGTGATTTGTCAAGGGGGAGATCAGAAACGTGTGCGCCTGAAATTCCTGCTTCACAGCAGGCACCGTTTTCTGAAGTTATGCACAGAAACCTCCACATGCGCCGTACACTCTGTACATGTTTGAACGAGTTTGGTAGCCGTTATGTAATGTGGGAACCGTCCCAGCGCTCTTCCTTCAAAGGCAAAGGCCTGAATTAGTTAAGTACACTCATAAAAACACATGGTGATTCATTCATAAATCATCAAAGTCTTCCTGCATTGTGAAAATATGGGGGCAAACACTTAGTAAACAAGAAGTTGTTGTTGTTGGAAAAGAGGTCATATACTGTAAAAAATAGATCATATTATGTAAAAATTATTGCAACTAATATTTCCAGATGAAATCGAACTGGCCACCTGATGTGCAGGCTTGGACTCCACATGGAACTCTTGTTTGTGCTTTGAGCTAAAAGCTAATTATAGCATGCCAACATGCTCACAATCCTGTTTAGCAGGATTAATGTTTAGGCTACCATGTTCATCATCTGGATTTAGCGTGTTAGCATGCCATCAATTGATAATTAGCACTAAACACAAAGTCTAGTTGAGGCGAAGCACTGTACAAAATAATTTTTTGACCTATTGATGACGCTAAATAAAAAGTCAGAGTATCACCAAATCAATATTAAGTTTCAACAAATGTTTCTCCTGCAAGTGAAGGATTGACAGGGGAAATACTTTTGGAGTCTCTTAACCCTTGTGTTGTCTTAACTTTCTGTATACACCACTTGTCCTAAGGGTCAAAAATGACCCGCCTTCACTAAACCCCTAAAATAAAGCAGCTTGATTGCATTTTAATCCCCAAATCTATTTTGCACGAAGAAACAACCTGTCATTCATCACACACTTTGTGAATATCTAGGTTTTTCCTCTTCACAGTGCAGAAAGGCTGTGTTTAATCAGTGGAATCCACTCGAAACCCTAACCCTAACCTGCTGGGCAGTGAAACTACACTCATGGCTACAGTAAAGAGAGTACTGGGAGTACTGTCATCTGCAGCACCTTTATAGCCTCTGACTGCATTCCCCATCAGTAAACAATGCTTTCAAGAAATGTTTATTCTCTCTGATCTTGTTTGTATTTTGTCTGTGAACTTCAGTCAGGTGTGGGGTCGTGGAGGGGAGATGCTGCACATTCGCGAGAAAGTTATCGTTTTCCCTGAGTTCAATCAGTAGCACAAGTAATCTCAATTTATTGTTTGTGTGTGTGTGTAAGTGTGTGTGTGTGTGTGTGTGTGTGTGTGTGTGTGTGTGTGTGCGTGTGTATGTGGTGTGTTTTTTATGGTTTCTGTAGTATGAAAATGATTTTATAACTGCCAGGTCAAAAATGAGCCCTAAGACAAGATTTGTACCCTGTTGGTGTACAGCTTTTATGGAAATATGAACAAAGGCAATGTTTAATTTTTCTCATGTTGGGGTCATTCTAGGAAAAGTCATTGAATTTCAAGTTGAAAAAAGATGATTAAGGGGGTTTCCTATGCTGTTAAACATAGCGGCGGGTCATTTTTGACCCATAAGACAACACAAGGGTTAATATCTCTGCTTATAGAAACATCTAATATTCATATAGCAATAAAAAAAGAGCAATAAAAGATGATGTATTTGACCCTCGTCCATATTCACTGTGATCGTTGCATCATCATACGTTTTAAATGATGTCTGTCTGTTGTTTATGGTAGCCCTAACCCTCCACCTTAACGGTAGAAACAGAAGTGTGGAGACAGCATCATACTGTCTTCCAACATTTAATTTTCCATATGTCTACGTTGTTGCCCCTCTGCAGTATTTGGCAGGATCAGGGTTATCTTTTTGTATAAGATAAGGCCCACAAACACACTGCTAAATAAATTCAAGAGTGATTTCATTAACAGCAGTGTAATGTTGAATTCCCTTCATCGCCCCGGTCAGCAGATCGAAGAGATTTACTCGCTCAACTGAAGTACAACAATTCTTGCTTCTTAAAGAAAAAGAAAACTTCCAACAAGTGCTTGAAAGTCTTGTACTGTAGGTATTTCCACTTTTTTTTGTCTAATCCCTAAATGGGACTCCAAAAAATATTCAAAGCCGTCCACCGTAACTGCTTTGCCATCTCTTTGGGTAGCCTGAAGTCAGCTTTCCCCATGTGAGACGAATTACAATAACCTGTATCAGAAGTGTTCCCTAACATGCACTGTTGAACTGCAACCGCTGCACTGTTCCTTCAGTTTACCTTACCTTGGGAATGTGCAAAGGGAGGATTAGTGGCCGAGATGAAGGGGCCGAGCAGGGAGGACCACAGGGAGCACAAATATGCAGTTTTAAGCCTCGCCGGGCCTCATTACAACAGAGTCCTCAAACAGACAGACAGCATAGAGGTTGACACTTAGAAAGTGCTACTACCTTCATTTCAAACCACAGTTCAACTGGGTCTAAATATTACCGTATATTCACCTTGGAGCATAAATCTTTGCTCTAAATGTATAATAAGAAATACATCTTTTCTACTGATACTTATTCAGATCAGTATGTACCACGTCCAACGCTGACCAAAAAGCTCCCTTGGTAGGGTGACCATATAGGGTGACCCTTAAGTGTACTGCACGTAGGTGGATGTACATATGTACAGTTATTTCAGTGCTTAACGCACCTAATGAGCAGACTTTTCAGCACCATGGACAGCGCCTCAGCAGACCAAAAATTATATTTTGTCTCCCAAAAATGCACCAAAATATCGTTTATTTGAAAACTGTATAATAACACGAGTAAACACAAAACACAATGATTTCATTGGCGTAGTATAATTATTGATTGTCAGATACCTGGAGCTCTTTAGAAAATACCGACTTTCTCTTTGGCATGACAGTTAACCATTAGCGTACCTGCAGGTTGAATCAGAAAGAGCCGCAAGCGTCATAGCAACAGCCTCGACAATGTCACACTGATTGATCGACACACATACAGACAAATCAGTGTTAAATTCAGATGCATGGTGCATTGTTTATGTTTTTATATTGGGTTAATGAGTTGGTCAGAACATGATAGATGTCAATGTAAGGGGCTGAAAACAAGTATAATAATAGTATTATTATTTTAATTATAGTGAAAACCAGGACAATTTGGTAGTGACTCTTGAAAACTGGGACATTTTTGTGTTTTACAGATATTTGTCAGGACTCAAGACATTCAGCTTGAAACCGGGACAATCCTTGAGGACAAACCATGACATCCGGACACCGTATCCCTAAGTTATACATTACTTTACTTTTCTATATCACCAAGCAAACTGCTAGCGATCAAGCCAGTTGACCAAAAATGTGTAGTTTCTCGTGCCTGTCATTATCAAGATAATGTTGACTGCTGTTTCTATGCCATGGTACTTCTAGGCTAATAGTAGTCTGAATAGAGAAAGAAGCATTACAATAGAGGGCAGTAATACAGTGCTATGATACTGCATAACACAGAAAAAAAAAAAAAGTGGTTTTGCCTGGCCATCATGGGGAAAGTGGATGCTCACAGTTTTGAGCTCATTAAGACGTTGAAAATGAACATGCATGCTTTTAACACCAGATTTGAACCTGTTAAGATGCTATAGCTTGGTGTGTAAAGATGTGAAGACCTTGTGTGATAACACGCACAACAAACTATTTTTTTGCCAACTGGCTTGCGATACACTCAGTGCCTATGGATACTATTCCTGGCTGCCTGGAGTTTGGTCACACTTGATTCATAGACTACTTATTGTGCTTGTCGGTGCCTGTGCACTCTCAAATATTGACTAGAGTGGCACTCAGAATTTGAATTTAGCTCTCTCAAATACAGTATACATATTTAATTTTCCAGAGTTGTAAAATCCATCCACACGGTTTTCCACTGTGCAGTATTTTGGCATGTCATCAGCATTCAAATGCATTGATCTGTCATCCAAACTGGGCCTTGGCCTTCAGGGATCTTATTTCATCATCTCACATTTCATCATCTCATCGGTACCTGAAACAATACGCCCCACCAGTTAGTATTTTATAGTAGGGGCTTTTTTTTTGTCTGAATACCACCTAAGTGAAGTAAAACCCTCCGTCATTTCATGAATCATAAGCTAAATGTGGCTATATAAGTTACTTAACATATCTTAATATTTTGGAGGAATGAATGATGCATTAATTTCTTTACTTCCATTCAATACCAGAACATCCTATTGGCAAGCCCTGCACTCCTGTGTACAATGCCCAATACTCAAAAACCTAAAAGCAAAACCTTCACACCAGTGGGCAACTCCATGGTCTGAAAAGTGAAGCCAATGAAGTGCCTTAAAGTTGCATTCTTTCTAACAGCCAGCAGGGGGCGAATCCTCTGGTTGCAAAAAGAAGTCTGATTGTATAGAAGTCTATGAGAAAATTAGCCTACTTCTCACCTGATTTATTACCTGTGTAAACATTGTAAACATGAGTTTATGGTCTCAATTTCTGGTTTCAAGTCTTCTTCAATACAGCATGATGTTCATTTAGTAAATAAAGCTGAGTATGCTTTAAGGTGTGGCTACCTTGTGATTGACAGGTCGCTGCCACGGCGTTGTCCAGTCTGGAAGCTGTCCGTGTTTTCGTCTTAGGACTTTAACCCTTTCACAGTGTGTTTTAAGTCCATGAAGTTTAACATTTTGGTCGTCTAAATATGTCATATTCAGCATTTAGTTTGTACTGAGCTCCACCCTCTTGTGTCCCTTTCTGGTTGCAAAAAAACCAAGATGTCGACAGTCAAAGCTCGAGGCTTAAAAACGGCAGTCCACAATCCAATGGGGTGACTTCACGGTGACAATGTCCACTTATTATATACAGTCTGGGACTCACACCTGCAAAACACTTCCTAGTATTAATTCAAACAAAGTCAATATTACATTTAACATCAATAAGAATATTATCGTAAACCATTTAAAAACCTACTGCATCAGAATGTGTTTATTTTTAGGGCTTCCAATAGACAGAAAAATGAAAAATAACTTTATCTTATCCACATGAGAGAGACTCAACACTGTCTGGCTGATATCTGAATTTTAATAAAAGTTTAATTTGGTATAACTCGGTAAACTAATATTGCAGTCTATTTCCAGCCCACACTGCTCCTACATTCAGAGAGCAGTTTGAAGTGTGCGGGCACATTACAATGACAGCATAAACAAGCATACCCACAGTATGCTGTGCCAGAAATCCCAGTGTTTTAGATGATTATTTAGCAGAACAAGGGGTGTCAGATATCTCTTGAACTGGCTCACATGCTCGCTGCTGTCTAATTGCCTGGTAATAAGCGTGTAATGAGTTTCTGATGTACAGACTGCATGTCTTGGGAATTTGAAGTATCGTTCCACGGGAATTTAAGCGTGACAAATGAACTGATTGTTTTTGTGTTTCAGGGCATCGTAAACCACTGCGAGTTTGCCTGCCAATTTAACCTCCATTTTGAGTCCCGTCAGCACAGTTGAGAGTCACAGCATTCAGCAGACTTCCAATTGGCTTTAAAAGTTGATTAAAATAAACAATAGATAATACCATTTCATGACTGTTTTCATCATCGTTTTTTGAGGTCTGAGCAACTGTTCTTAAATAATAAAAGGAAGTTAATTGAGGATTTAATTTAAGGCCTTCAAATAATTCTTCTTTGTAGATCCACAATAAAGCAAGGATAATTAAATTGAACCAATTTTTCAGTAATTAAACATAATGTTATTGTACGGTATTAATTTACTTTAGGGTCCAGATTATGATGAATAAATGCCCGAGCTCAGTGGAATTGCTAAAAAGACTTAGTAGTAATAAATCTCTTTAACATTGCCAATTGATTTAATTAGATTAAAAAAAAGAAATTACAGCTGGCAAGCAATCAGATGACGGCAGAGTCCTATCAGGATCCAATCAGCGGCTCGATGAGACTCAATTAGGATTGAAGCGAAGGAGAAAATCGGCTTACACCATTAAAGTCTTTGGACGTTCTCTCCTTATAACCTGCTGAGCACATAATTGAAAAGGTTGAAACATATTAACTCACCAAGACTGGAAATGTGCCAAAGTCTGAAACATATTTATTATATTTAAAGAGAAGGGTCAGATGGAAAAGAACATTAATGGTTCTGAAATGAAAGCGAGGAAAGAATATCTAACGGCACCTTGTCCCTGCACAGGTTCCACATGGAAATCCCACTTGCACTACAGCATTTATAGCAGTTGTACTAGTTTTATTTATTGTTACGGTGCACTGTGGGAGGCAAAGTTGTGCTTATATGCCCGGTGTAAAACCTTCCCTGGCTTAATAAAATATTAAAGCTGCACCAGCATGTATGTTTGTAGTTCCAGCTACTTAGCGACTCCTTGTTCATGCTTTTTAGTGAACTTCCTCCACTTAACAGTGTAATTGCTTTGGAATATGAAGGGGAGAGCAGAAAACACAGGCCACAGGGTCATTGCTCATAAGATGCACCAGAAGGAATTTAATAAAAACAAGACTGGTTCAGCTGGACTGTGAATACAGCCTGCTGGGAATATTGTTGACCCTTGACTTTCTGTCCACAAAGGGTGCTGGACCTTGTATCCATGTATACTTCCTGCCTGCTGAAAGTCAATGAACACCTACAGTAAGCTGGACAAAACTCTGTGCCTTACAGCAGGTAGCATGGTAGCAGGGCTTGAAATACACTGCTTTGACTCTACGCATACATCAAATCAGTATAATTCTTTCCACATGACATGGTCACATATTGTATACACTTACTTAATGTACACTGTATCTTCCTTTATGATAGAACCCTTTTAATTAAAGGAGACATATCATGCTCATTTTCAGGTTCATACTTGCATTTTAGGTTTCTACTAGAACATGTTTACATGCTTTAATGTTCAAACAACACATTATTTTTCTCATACTGTTTGTCTGAATATACCTGTATTCACCCTCTGTCTGAAATGCTCCGTTTCAGCGCCTGTCTCTTTAACCCTCCTATTATCTTTGGGGTCAATTTGACCCCATTCAATGTTTAACGTCTCTAAATAAATGATTGACATCTTTTTTTTTTTGCTTCATATTTAATGACTTTTCCTAATTTAATGGGGACAACTGGGTAAACATAAAATTAAAATGATGATATGTTTTCAATGTCCTGTACACATGCTGTACACATCGGTGTTCTTTGGGGTCAATTTGAC
>CAKAOI010043989.1:0-12920 GCA_916701655.1 Sebastiscus albofasciatus | reverse complement strand
TCTATTGGACCCTCTTCTACATCCATGGTCTGTGGTCTACTGGACCCTCTTCTACATCCATGGTCTGTGGTCTACTGGACCCTCTTCTACATCCATGGTCTGTGGTCTACTGGACCCTCTTCTACATCCATGGTCTGTGGTCTACTGGACCCTCTTCTACATCCATGGTCTGTGGTCTATTGGACTCCATTTTGGATCCTTGACATGATGAAGTTTGAGATTGAACAAATAAGTAAGTAACTAGTTAAAGTAATGTGCATACTTATGATCTTTCCATTGTTCAATACAGGCCATTTCAGTAGAAACATTACATATATGACAATAGAATAGAAATAATATTGTTTTACTTTTGTACGTCACTTTGTAGGTGGATGTTTTACTGGCGTCCGGTTGTCATAGCTCAGCTGCTGATGTTGCAGTGGAATGAACAATTTGCTTTCACTTCTTATGGATATACTGTACGTTCTTTGCTTCAGTGCTCCACTTTGCTGAAGTTATGTCCAAAGAAATTTGTCTTACAAAGTTAATTGTTAATTATAAAATTCAAAATGTGCCCAAACACTTCCCTTTATTAAAAATGAAGAATCACCGTTGGGAGTAATGCCAGGATCAGACTACACAATATGTTTGACAGTTACGATGGTCACTATGTCAGATAGACGATTGAGAGTCATATATTCTTGTCGTGACTCGGCCGCGACACACGACAGACTACACCTCGGTCCCCTGTTCCGACAACACACACTCTCCCGGCACCGCCGTCTTAATATACAGGCTTACCGTGCCTAGAGCCCCCCCGGACCCGACCATGTAAAGGGGCCCACGAGGCTCCGGAGGAAAACACTAAAAATATAATTCACAGGAAGAAGCGAAAGGGGGCGCGCAACGGGATGCTCCATGCGCAAAGACACAACGGCGGTGGTGTTCTTTACTCCGACACAACCTAGATTGAATATCCTACTGAGAGGTCCGGCAGCAGCGCTGGGAAGGCCCGATGACATCACTCTGCATAATAAGTAGCCATGTGCTTCTGTTTACAGCCGGGTACAGATTCACAGTCATTCACATGACGGAACACGTCGTGGAAAGCAAAAAAAAAAAATCAAACATGCTAGACTTCCTGTCAGGACGTCGTGAGGCGTCCCAGACGCGACGTCGATTGTCGTGTACTACGACACACTACACGGGATAAAACCATCGTTTGTCGCACACGACACTCATTTATTGTTCCCGATCCGAGTCGACACCCTCTGACGGCCGTGTCGGGCTGATATCGGGCTGATATCGTGTAGTCTGAACCGGGCATAAGGCGACACTCTGACAGAACTTGGCTCACCTCTCACCTGTCAACTGATAGAGATGCACTCGCATTTAAACAGCTGACTGAACGTAGCTGAAACATTGGAACAATTTTCCTATCAGCCACAACCACCACCCCCACCACCCTCCCCCACCACCCCTCCTCTTCTGTTCTCACCCTCTAAGTTGCCATATGCCCCTCATTATGTCATTTCCCATTACAGACACAGGATACAGTAGGTCGGGTCTGCATCCTCCTTTGATTCTGCTAATTGAATATGAAATGAGGGGGCAGGACATACTCTACCATCTGGAGGTGTGTGTGTGTGTGTGTATGTGTGTGTGTGTGTGTGTGTGTGTGTTTGACGTCTGTTCTTTGTCTGATAGGATTCAAGCGTTCCAGAGGTTTCGTGGATGTGTGGCTGGTGTGTGTGTGTGTGTGTGTGTCTGTATGTTACCTAGTTTACATCTGGTCAGCATGTGACTGGTCACTCAGGCTCCTTACATAACCATATATACACACCAGAAAGTGATGGATGATACCAGACACTGAGATGCAGATGAAAATAGTGGCATCATATGAAACTAGAAAACCTAATCCATTTGTACCAACCTCGTCATACTAGCTTCCAAACTTAGCTCCAAATTTAGGCTAAATTTTAGTGAGGTAAAATTGACACGGCAATTTCCAAAGGGGTCCTTTGACCTCTGACCTCCAGATCAGTGAATGTAAATGGGTTCTATGGGTACCCACGAGTCTCCCCTTTACAGACATGCCCACTTTATGATAATCACATGTAGTTTGGGGCAAGTCATAGTCAAGTCAGCACACTGACACACTGACAGCTGTTGTTGCCTGTTGGGCTGCAGTTTGCCATGTTATGATTGGAGCATATTGTTTTATGCTAAATGCAGTACCTGTGAGGGTTTCTGGACAATATTTGTCATTGTTTGTGTTCGTAATTGATTTACAATAATAAATACATACATACATTTGCATAAAGCAGCAGATTTGTCCACTTCCATGTTGATAAGAGGATTTTTTTATAACTTAGGGCACATTTTGAACAGACATAATTACAACAGATTCATTTGCGATTAATCATGATTAACTATTTGAATCAATTGACAGCCCTAATTTAAAAGCATGGTTTACAAGACTGCAAATTCTGTGTCAGTGTTGGAAGAGAAACATCAGCTGAGCGATGGCGCTACGCTGAGTCCTCGATGAACTAGCTAATGGCCACTGTGGGTTTTTTGCCTCTCAACATTTAGTAGTTTGTGAAATAGTGGCCAACACCCAACAGTGTGAGGGTTGACAACCACGTCCAAAGCTTTTTATAGCCTCCTACTGAAAGTTGTCAGATTTGAACAATCCTAGCTGAGGCGCTGATGTAACACTTCATATTATATTTGAGAACCACAATACACATGCACACACCAGGGTCCCAAATGAACACCCACCAAGCGCCATATGCACCGGCAGATTTTTCGTTTGGTGAGTAAATCTTGGAAGCTGAGAGTCTCTACCGCGTTTTAGTGTCATTTACAGGCGCGCTGCTTCTACCCTCTGCTCTCTGTGTCGGAGTTTGACAGTGAGTTTTTAAGCGGGTCTAAACAGTGCCGTGACACTGACCGTCTCAAGCACTCCTAGTTTTGTGGCACTTTTTTTTCATATGTGACATCAGCTTCTCCGCTAAACTAGCATCTCACTGGCGTCTTGTTTCTGTCCTGTCGTGGTGGATGGTTGCATTTCATATTGCAAAATTATTTTGTTTCAAATTTTGCTCTGGCCTTTTCTTTAAGTTTGTATTCAACATAATACCTGATTATCTCAGTGAAATGCACTGAAACAAATGTATATGTGGCAGGGCTGGGACCATCTCACGATTCGATATGTATTGCAGTTTTGAAGTATTGCGATTTGATGTTATGATTTACTGAGATTTTTGTTAACTTGTTTACCTCTAGACCATGGAGGGAAAAAAGTTGAATCTTACACTTCTAGGGACTTTTACTTTGGAAAATACCTAAATTAATACAAAACATTTGATTTTCATCATGTATGTAGCCAGAGATGATTATTAATTAAACCAAAAAATCAAAGAATAAGGACGTTTCCCTCACAGATTAGTGGTATTTTATTTGTCATTTATAAAGGACATGTAATGTTTTATACTTCTAATGAATATAATCCATCAATCTTATTTACATAGATGTATTTTGTATATACAGTTCCCTTTGTTGACACCTTATTTTGAAAAGCGGATGTAGTCCCATGTGTCTACTTCCTGTAACTTCTCCATGGTGGTCTCTAGCTCTCCCGTCAGCTCCGTTGTCTTTATCCATCCATGGTCAGCTCCATCGGGGCCGTTTCAATGCAGAGAACACAAATGTCAGTATATGGTGCTCTACAGTCGTAGCGTCGGCCCATTTGACCACGGACGGCCGGCTGGACCGCATGTTACTGCGATACGATGACGTTTCCTGTCCGTGACAGAGTTAGCATGCAGCTTTAGCTCTGCTCTGTCTAGCTCTGCTTTTCCTGTCAATGTGTGAAACCCAAAGTGTTTCCATCCTTTACTGGATGTGTAGTGTTTACCACGCTGGATTTAACATGGGAGGGTGCAGGTCGTATCCACGACGACCCTCCAACGTTTTAGACTTTCTCGTTTTTGGCTCGCAGAGGCCGGCTGCGGTTTGTTTTGGGACGGAACGGATATGACGTCACGCTACTCAGACTACAACAATAAAAGCGGTAACTTCCTTCTACCTCCGTATAGATTCAAATGAAGAAAATATATCAATTCTAGCATTAAAAAATCGATTTCAAAATCGTAAATAAAATACATAGATACATAGGTGAATCCATTTTTTGGCTGGTGAGTCAGAAAGTGAATTTGGGACACACACAGTAACAGATCCTCTGACAAGGCCTCTGAGTCCATCACAGGAGAGTAGTGAAACAGTCTCTCTCACAGATGAGATGTCAGTTTGAGGCGTCTGGCAGACGATATTAGTTCTGTATCAGGAACACATAATTGTTTCATGCATCAGTGTCTCTCACTGAACGCTGTCAGAGAGGATGAGGGGAACTTTATAGAAGCACAAAAGGTTTTCATTGTATCACATGTTACCAATCTTGACTCAGTTTACTCTCATTTCTTACACTTTTGTATGATAGGGATTACTATCAAATCCAAATGTCATTCCTCTTGTAAGCTTGGGCAGTATCTATTTTTTCATACCTTCATATCTTCCTGACATTTCACATTTCTTTTTACATGATAACTGACAATGCACAGGAGAAAAGAAAACCTGTTTTCTACCAAACATGCTCTGGTGATCCTTTAATGCTCAGCTCCATATGGCAAATCTCAATGAATCAATGCACAGGAAGTGACCTTTGACCTCCATCCATTAAACTCTTCCCCCACGGAGTCTGCAGCGGCTCTGAGGAATGCAGGAAGGAGGGCGGTAGCATACAAGAGGCTTCTCTGCTCCGTGCATGTGTGGCTGTGTGTGTTCCTGCACACACTAACACACGTCACTGTTGTTCATCTGTTCAACGGAATCAGTGAAGAAGTCAATGTTTCATTTGCCTCTAGCAACATCTTCAAGATGAAATCTGTAACTTCACGTCATTAGAACGGGTCCTCTGCATGGTGAGTGGTGTTAAATGTTAACGTGGCTGCCCTGGCTGTCTGTGTGCTGCTACTCCGTCTCATTGCTCTGTCTGGCTGGTAATGACAATAATGTCAAAGAGTTCATTGTTTTATTTTGTTTCTAAATGAACAATAAAACAACATAAAAATGACAAAACTTACAGCTTCCAAGTCGAGTCACAGACGGTCGGTATGGATCCATCCTTTAGCTTCGGGTTTGAAGTGAATCTGCTGTGTGCTGACCCTCGTTGAGAAAGAGTTTTTCAGTTGTTGTGGGGACATTTAAGGTATGAATACGCGTAATCCACTGGGTCTACACATCCTCAGATGATGGGAGTACAGGAAGGAGATTCAACAACAGAACAAGTAGTGTGCTTTGCTGTGTTAGCAGGTCGCCGATAGCCAGGAAGTCACAACGGTGGACAGTGAGGTGGATTCGGCAGGTATACTATGGGCGGGGATGGAACTAGAGATGGCTCTATGGCACTTGAACTCCACAGGACGTCTTATGGAGCTGCGAGTCTGACTAGCTCGTTGTTACACACGTTTTTTGAGTGGAGCCGGAGAAAAAGAGAGAGGATGGTGTTTTCTGACACTCTGACGGGGGTTGGAGATTACATGACTCTGTCAGATGGTTTGATTCACAGAACCATCTGAAAAGGCAATTTAAATAAAAACATAGTTGTATTTAAGAGTCTGCACCAAGTTAGGACAATACCATCTAAAAACATCAGCTCTTAAAGCTCAGGCTTGTCAGTTTAAAATAGTTAGGACTGTCGATCAATTCAAATATTGAATCCCAATTAATCGCATGATTGTCTGTAGTTAATCGCAAATTAATCACACATTTTATTATCTCTTCAAAATGTACCTTAAATTGAGATTTGTCAAGTATTTAATCCTCTTATCAACATGGAGTGGACAAATCTGCTGCTTTATGCAAATGTATGTATATATTTATTATTGTAAATCAATCAACAACACTAAACAATGACTGATATTGTCCAGAAACCCTCACAGGTACTGCATTTAGCATAAAACAATATGCTCCAATCATAACATTGCAAACTGCAGCCCAACAGGCAACAACAGCTGTCAGTGTGTCAGTGTGCTGACTTGACTATGACTTGCCCCAAACTGCATGTGATTATCATAAAGTGGGCATGTCTGTAAAGGGGAGACTCGTGGTTACCCATAGAACCCATTTACATTCACTGATCTGGAGGTCAGAGGTCACAGAAGGCACAATGTTAGACAATGTTCAAATTTAGAGCGAGTTTGGAGCGTTATTTAATCTCCTTTGTGACGAGCCTGTATGTCCTGGTTGGTACCGATGGATTCCTTAGGTTTTTCTAGTTTCATATGATACTCTAGCTTTAAAACTGAGCCCCCTTTGAGTTAACTTTGACAGTCCTAAAGCTAATGCATTATACATACATGAAGGCTATTAAGAGCTAAATAAAAGCCTAAATAGTTGGAACTGTGTCCTGCTTACTGTCACTACAGAAGATATTCTCTACAAATACAGATGACTGAACACTTCTCTGTGGACCAGGAATAGTTTGTCTTTTATTTACTATGTGGTGATTACTGTATGCATTTTAGTCTGGGCTGATGTTACATCAAAAACAGCAACTTTATGCACTAATTACTAGTTTTTTAAAAGTTCTTTAGACAGTGGGGACAAACGTTGTCCCCCAAATAGGTTTTAAATGTCCTACACTGCTGGTCAAATTCATGACTTTTACTGTAGTTAAGGGGAGAATGAAACCAGGTATTAAAACTGAATATTCACAATTCTTTAAAGTGAGCTTATTATTGTATATCTGTGTGGTTGTGAATGACTGGGGGCTCTCTCCTGTCTCTGCTTATAGAGAAATATCTCTTCTCTTTGATTAATACGCTGCAGTTTATTTCCTGCTGTGTCTTTCATACACTGCCACAACATCCAGGAACACCTTGGCTGTTCAATCAGGGAAAGGCATTGAATGAATGAAATGAAGAAAAAGTCATTTTAATGTAGTGCGTTCTGAAACCTGCATATGTCTTGAAAAAGAGTGGCGAGCCACACTGTGATGTCCAGTCCTTCCTTCCCCTCATACATACCCTACACACCAATGGAACAGGCTGGCAGGAAACCCAGAGTAATGTTACAGATAAATAGAAGGGGGGGTGCACTGAAATTCCTCTCCTTATCGTCCCAGCAGCTGACTCACAGTCGTGAGCGTGGCTGCTATTTCCAGATTGTTTGTCGTAGTTGAAATGGTGCTTTTTTATCCCAGCCATTTGAAGTGGGGCAGCCTGGTGGAGGTGATGGGTGGCCCTTCAGTGGAGGGAAAACAAAAGCTTTCTATAATAGTCTACACGCTATATTGAGTTGGACTGGTAACAACAGAAAACCAGGCACTGTCCAAGTTGGTTTCAAGAACTCTATATACCGTATATCAGCATCTATATATATCCTCACTAGGGATGTTAATAATTCATCGATTAACTGTTTACCGATATTAAGAACTTAAATCGAATGCCATCGGTTAAACGGTTAAAATAAATATAAAAAATTAAATAAAAAGCTGATCAAAACTCAGAGGCTGGTCCACCTTAACAGTCCACCTTAAGAGAGTCTGAGCCAGTATTGTCGCTAACGTCAGGGCTAACCGCCTTCACTGTAATCAGCAGGTGTCTGGCAAGACACGGGAGCTTGGCTTGGGTCTTGAGGAGTTGTAGCATTTATTCACCGACAAATAAACGGTACACACTAGGGATGCTAATTTTGAAACATTTTCTTAACCGATAACAGACCCTCGTTAACTGATTATTAACCGTTAACCGACAAGATTTGTGCCTCGCATGCAGCGGTGTACCAGCTGCAGTGTGTGAGCACAACAGACAATGGAGTCCCCAGTTCACCGTCTGGAGCCGACTTCCTGTATGCTGCAACTCCGGCTCCGCCTCTTAAGGTGGGCTGTTAAGGTGGACCAGCTTTTTGCCTTAAAGAGACGAGCCGCTCCTCTGAGCCGCTCAGCTTTTTAATTAATTATTAATATTTCTTTTAACCGTTTTAACCGTTAATCGGTTAAAATGCTTAATGTCGGTTAACGGTTAAACGGTTAATTATTGGCATCCCTAGTACACATACTGCACTACTACGTTCACAGCTATAACACCACCGACAGCCCCACACTCACCGCGGCCACACACACGTGATCTATCGGACACTCGCTAAAGTTACGCCGGGTGGACAAGAGTACACCGCCGTCCCAGATACACGCTCTGTCTCTCCACCGGACACTTGCTAACGCTACGCCGGGCAGACAAACAGCTGGCAACCTCACAGCTGAACTAAATGGTGCGGTGTAGACTTACTGGGACAATACACGCAGCGTGGTGGCTGCTAACTCTCCTCTGGACAGGTGAACTGTGGGACTCAGCTCACAGCAGCTGGTCATAAATGATGGATTTAATCAGTTTGAGCATCAGTTTTTCGTCGCTCGGCGGCTTGTTAGGCACTAAAAATAGCACCCCTGCATGAAATACACTAATGTTGTCGGTTAATAATCGGTTAACGAGTATCGGTATCATCATGTTCTGCTCTTTATTTTTTATGGCGGTGGGAATCAGCAGACAGGGAACGCCAAACTTGGCCGTGGATATGTTTTTTGGAATGTTAATAATGAGCCGTTCACTGTTCGGTTTACTAAATCAATTAGACTGTGGTTGACTGTAAATGTGTTGCTGTAAATCACAGCTGTTGTCAAGTAGCAATTTCTTTTTTTTTAATTGTTCATGATGTGACTGAGTTTAAATTGTGTGCAGCTTCTTCTGGATTTCACTTTTCCATCAATAAGTAACAGAATATGTGTGGAAATGGATTCAACATGTCACAAGGCAGTTAGAATCACATCCAGGGCAGAGTCCTGCTCAATGATACACAGTTGGTATTTGGTTTTAATTTTATTTCTGGGTTTGCTTCTGGGTAAAACAAAGAACAGGCGGGGCGGATCATCAGAGACGGAGATGAGGGCGGGAGGGAGCGGGCGGATGTCAGACAAGCTATTAAGCTATATAACTAAATATAGGGCTTATATGTTGTTGAGTTGCCTCTTGATGCAGTCTATGTATAAGGCTTTTATTGTGAAAGGTCAGAACGGTAGGAGTGAAGCAGTTATGCGCTGCGGTTGACAATGTGGGAGTAATAAAGTGTTTGTTATGGCAACGCAACCCTCGGCCGCTCGAGCTGTTGAGGATGTTGAGTAGGCGGTCCTTAAGACACACGTGTCCTTAATACGTCTTGAGTGCATTCACACCCGTACTCAGAGCTGTCCACTTGGGATTGATGCAATCGTCACCCCAGAGCAGATATTTCTCTTTGGCTCATAGATGGTCACCAGCTGGCGGCGTTTACACCAGATTACACCACATTTTCACCACATCCGTGTCACCACTGACAATTCAGATTTGGGGTTTCTTGTGGAATTCTCATGCAGTCTGAAGATGCCTCTTTTTGCTGCTTGTTTGTCTCTCTTCTGTCTCTTTGATGGTGTTTGGTTTGGATGGGATGTTGTTTTTGAATTCTTAACATGTCTTCACAGACGTGGCACTGATGCATGCAGATAACGGTGTGACTGATTCTGGTATTTCACCATCAGGTGCTGAAACAAAATCCTGCTAATGTGATTTGCAGGTGGGACTTTGAACACAGACACAAAAGACACAATTTACCCCCCCAGTGTTTTGAGTAACCCCCCCGCACTCCCTAGTTGGACCTCATGCTCCCCCTGGAGAGATCTCAGACCTCATGCTGACACTTCCCTTATCTCTGGGGATGAGCTGTGTTTGTTGACAGATGTACTTACACTGTCCGAAATTAACTTTTTGACCGGCCGAGGTGACTGGTAGAAAAAAAATAATAAATTGCCTTTTTGTGTCACATTTCCATTTGTTTCAGTACATTTCATTGAGATAGTACGATATTATGTTGAATACAAACGTAGAGAAGAGACCAGAGCAAAATTTAAAGCAAAAAAAAATGAAATGTATTGAGGATTAATCCAGTCAAGCCTGAATACTAGGCTTGGGTGGTATCTATTTTGTATACCTTCCTGACATTTCACCGGGTAAAGGCTACCAGAGCTGGGACCAAGTCATTGTTTTGTAAGTCTCAAGTCTGTGCACTCAAGTTCCAACTCAGGTCTCAAGTCCTCGACAAACCATATGCACTCTTCACCAAATGTAACGTCATTTTAACAGCAGAGTAACTGGATCCAACTGGTGCTCAGTAACGTAACGGTAGTTCTTCATGGTTTTCTCCTGAAACTTGATTGGATTGGACTTGTGTGATATCTGTCGCCTGGTGCGTGAGAGGGAGTCGTGACACTGCTGGGTAGGAAACTAATGATATGAAAGAAGAAGAGTTTTCAGTTCTCTCACAGGTCAAGTTTCCATCCACATGTTGCACAAATATCAACAGAATTTTCAGAAAATCAGCAAAAGAAAATGCAAATGAAAGCATGCTTACGGTTATGTGAATATTATCGGGTGCATCAAGACAACCAACCGCCAAATGCAGATTTTCCGTTCGGCGTGTAAATCTCGGAAGGCTAGTCCCCTTGGCCGGTGAGAAGAAGTTCATTAGGGACACTGGTGGTACAAATTCTCCAGTCGGCTGCTGGAGAAGATCTACTTTATGGAAATATGCCACATATACTGTTATTTCATCTACTAAGGCCTTTGCTCACCAAATCTGTACTTTTCGTCCAAAATTGTCGCACATTTAAAAATAAATACACGTTGTGTGAATCACATTAACACACCGACTATGAAACTTTCGTCATTAAAATTTTCAGAACAGGTTACATTTGTTTTTCACATTCTGTCAAAAGCCAAAAGAGGTTGTTTGAGCACTCAGAGCCACCATCTGTGCAAACGTCATCATTCAAAGTGATTCACGTCTCCCAGCACAAAGCACTTTACCGTAAAGAAATAAAAGAATACAGAGACGCAGAATTTAAAGATAGATTGCGGCAGGTGGTTGCAGAGCAGCTTAGAATCAGGAATGATGTGACAGCGGTGACTGTTTTCTATGCAGCTAAACGATAGCTTCTTGCTAATGTCATTCATTCATTAGCTCCGTTTGGGACCAGCACTATCCCACCTACGTCGTGAATTCACTTTTGTCTTGTATTGTGAATTTTCACAACAAAGAGAATAATAAAACATGTCAGACTCAATGTGCGAGGTTTCTGACGGAAAAACGCATACCAGAAATACAGACTTGATGTGCAAAGGCTTTAAATGTGAAGAAGGTTACAGTCTCCTCATCCTCACAGATCTGATGCTTTCATCATGTCTCATGTACATCAAGTCTGTTTCCATTGCTCCTTTTCTCTTTACCAACAGACCAACTTTTCAAAAAAGTGCAAAACGTTTTTGCCATATTTGGACTTTTTTTTGTTCCGCGTCAGCGATTTAATTAAGCAAGTATTTTATCATGGATAAAGGTGTTGGGTGCTATGAAACCACAGGTGCTAACCTAAACTACATGTAACATGAACAAGGGATAAACTGGACAATCAAACCAAACAAAACAAATCGCAATGTTTTCCATTATTTCTATCAATTATGATAACACTCTATTCATCAAGATAATTGCTGAGATCTAGGAACATGGCCTAACGGGAAGAAAATGGAGCATTGTAACAAGTCAACAGTTAATCCACATGATCCAAACAACTTTATTTGGTGGCCAAATTGAAAGTGAGTGCTTCTGAAATGTCGGTGACTACGACACCGTAGGTCAAAGCTGACCTAGGGTGGCTTCCAGGGTGGCTACGGCACCATAGGTCAAAGCTGACCTAGGGTGACTATGGCACCCTGGGTCAAAGCTGACTGAGGGTGACTACGGCACCGTAGGTCAAAGCTGACCTAGGGTAGCTACCAGGGTGGCTACGGCACCGTAGGTTAAAGCTGACCTAGGGTGACTACGGCCCCGTAGGTCAAAGCTGACCTTGGGTGGCTTCCAGGGTGGCTACGGCACCGTAGGTCAAAGCTGACCTAGGGTGACTACGGCACCCTGGGTCAAAGCTGACCGAGGCTGACTACGACACCGTAGGTCAAAGCTGACCGAGGGTGGCTACGGCCCCGTAGGTCAAAGCTGACCGAGGGTGGCTACGGCACTCGTTGACCGAGGCAGTCGGTGTGTAAATTGTGATGGAGCTTTACAAGAAACAGGTGATACCATTCGCCTTCATTTCCTCTTCCAAATAAGTCTGACCTGGGGTTTGTTGTATGTATGATCTGCATGATCACAGACAACATGATCTGAATTATGATCCTGTCTGCTTGTGTTTCTTGACCCAACATAACTGATAAGCCATGAGAAAAGTTTAAGAAAAGCAAATGAACCCATTTAGTCTTCCAAATGTAGACACACTTTCAACATAGTAATATTCACATTGCAGTTGCACATCTTTCAATCCAACATTCCTCCAGTCCTCACTGATGAGGAACACCCCTGTGCTCTCAGTGTCCACACAGGTTGGTGTATCGCCGTATACAAGAAACCATAAAGTGTCATTTGGATGTCTGAATGCAGTTCAACAGTTGAGCTGAGGGGCTGACCACACTGTACTTCATTCCACAGACTGAATGGAACAATGCAGCTGAGGGGGGAGTTTTTGTTCCTGTTGTGTGTATGCTGAGCCAGAATGGGGCCAGCGCTCATTAGCAGCCAGCCTGGGGCCTCATACTGTACATGACTGAATGGCCTCCATCATCCCTCCCCCTCCCTCAAATTATTATGTCACCTGCCATTGTTTGGAAAAGCTGTTTCTGTGTGTGTGTGTGTGTGTGTGTGTGTGAGAGAGAGAGAGAGAGATGGAGGGGGAGGGAACGAGACTTCATTTGTTCTCAGTTCATTTAGGCCAGAAAGGTCGTGGAGAGATGAACAAAATCAGC
>CAKAOI010043985.1:0-23757 GCA_916701655.1 Sebastiscus albofasciatus | reverse complement strand
ATCACTTTTATAATGGCTAGCTGTGTGTGTGTTTCCTTACATGGCCAAGCCGACCTACCACGAGGGTGTAATAGAATAAAAGCTAATCTGTGTGTGTGTGTGTGTGTGTGTGTGTGTGTGTGTGTGTGTGTGTGTGTGTGTGTGTGCGTGTAAATCTGCAATAATAATATATTCTGGAAGATTCAGTGTGTGTGTTTATGAAAGGAAAGAGCTGTGTGTGTGTGTGTGTGTGTGTGTGTGTGTGTGTGTGTGTGTGTGTGTGTGTGTGTGTGTGTGTGTGTGTGTGTGTGTGTGTGTGTGTGTGTCCACTGTGACCCAGTGTAAACTAATATTGATTCAGCTGTTGGTGTTATACACTAGTCATAAAACTGGACTTACTGTAGGATCCAGGCTTACCTTCTGACTCTCTCTCTGTGTGTGTTGAACTAAGATTGTCTGCTGTGTTGGTGGTAGTGTCTCTGTGGATATGTGTGTGTGTGTGTGTTGGTTTGGATTTAAACCATGTGTGGTTCGATTAAAAAAAACAAACAGTTTACGTGTCAAACACGGACATCTGTTTTTCAATCAATTTTCAGCGTGAAATGTTTAAATTCTTTATTCGCTAACAACAGAACGGAGCTTTACTGCCCCCATGTGGTGGTTGGATGAATACACTGTTTTACCCATTCGGCAACCTCCGATTCTCCAATGCTGAAGTGCCTTAAAACTGCATTCTCTCTACCAGCCAGCAGGGGGCGACTCCTCTGGTTGCTAAAAGAAGTCTGATTGTATAGAAGTCTATGAGAAAATGAGCCTACTTCTCTCTTGATTTATTCCCTCAGTAAACATTGTAAACATGAGTTTATGGTCTCAATCTCTAGTTTCAAGTCTTCTTCAATACAGCATGATGTTCATTTAGTAAATTAGGGTCACATTTAGAGTCAAATAGACCATAAAGCAGGGGATGCTTTAGGGCGGGGCTACCTTGTGATTGACAGGTCGCTACCATGGCGTTGTCCGGTCTGGGAGTTGTCCGGGTTTTAGCTGTAGAACTTTAACCCTTTCACAGTGTGTTTTCACTTTGCCTAAAAACGTCTTATTCACCGTTCGGTTGTATCTAGCTCCACCCTCTCGTGTCATTTCTGGTTGCAAAAACCAAGATGGTGACAGCCAAAAACCAAGAAGGCGACGGCCAAAAACCAAGATGGCGACGGCCAAAAACCAAGATGGCGACGGCCAAAAACCAAGATGGCGACGGCCAAAAACCAAGATGGCGGAGAGGAGTAAATATACTTATTTTCTGGTTAACTGATGATATGAACGTTATTAGAACGAGAAAGAGGCGTCTTTCACAGCGATATTACTGTAGGATTACTTTTTAAATGACTAAGTTCACATTTTCAGAGCGGCTGTCAATCATGACGTTCCACCCCCTTTTTTATAGCATCAAATAACTAATTTAAACCAAACTGATCAGTAAAATGAACACTTGAACGTCAGCGTGATGAGAACTACTTGAAAATGACAGAAACCAACTTTGGGAAAAATGTATTTGACATATTCTTCCACTTTTTAATTCGGTCCATGTCTCATCCGCTAACATGGAGGGGGCGGGGTTTATGACCTATACTGCAGCCAGCCACCAGGGGGCGATCCAGATGTTTTGGCTTCACTGTTTTGGAGCTATCATGTCGTCCATCTTCATATACAGTCTGTGATCTCAATGCATCAACAGTAGTGGATCCAAATGCACAAAATTCTGTTAAAATTTGTGCTACATCTGTGACACATATTGTGTAAACAAAATAAAGAATCACGCAGACAGAGGGTCGGATAAGTGACGACGTTACACAGGAAACTTGATCATTGTAGGCTTTTGAAAAGCTTCTCTTGTCCACACCTAAAGCTCCATTTCTGAGGGTGGAGAAAAGGGAGAAAGTGAGCGGTTTGTCTTTTTTTTTGGTGTCCTTGTGTATTTGTTTGTGCTCAAGAGACAGATTCAGTGTGTGTGTTTGTGTGTGTGCATCTACATGTGTGTGTGTGTGATGTATGGGGACGGTGAGTAATACTGCATGTGTCATTCTAAGTCCCCAGAGTTTTCTTCTTCTTCTTCTTCTCTTCTTCCTCTCTCTCTCTCTCTCTCTCTCCTTCCTCATGTCCTTCCTCGCTCCCTCTCTCCCATCTGTCTCTCTCTCTCTCTCTTTATTTCTTCATCTCTCTTTTTTTCGGTGACATTCCTGTCCGGCGCTGAGGGTGTCATCCTTGTTTTCTGCTGACTCGTCGCTTCGCAGACACACACACACACACTCGCACACATACACACACACACACACTCCAGCTGTTGAGAGCGTGGGCGTTTATTGGATTGTCTGTGTCCTCTATTTGGATAAGGAGAAAGGAAAGAGGGAGTGCGAGGAAGAAGGAGGAAACAAAGGAGGACAAGGAGTGACAAGAGAGATGAGAGAGAGAGAGAGAGAGAGAGAAGGAAAGAAAACAGAGGACAGAGACGAAGACTCAGAGGACAATGTTTAGGAAGATATGAAGAAGAAATCTAAATTAGGGCCGTCAGTCGATTGAAATATTTAATCACGATTAATCACACATGTTTTATCTGTTTTAAAATGAACATTAAAGGGAGATTTATCAAGTATTTAATACTTTTATCAACATGGGAGTGGATAAATATGCTGCTTTATGCAAACGTATGTATATATTTATTATTGGAAATCAATTAACAACACAAATCAATGGCAGATATAGTCCAGAAACCCTCACAGGTACTGCATTTAGCATAAACAATATGCTAGTATGACATGTTCTAGTTTCATATTATACCAGTGTCTTCACTCTAGCTTTAAAACTGAGCCGCTACGTCTTAAAAAATGCAAGTTACATTAATGCGTTAAAGAAATTAGTGGTGTTAAAACAAATTTGCGTTAACGCGTTAACTTTGACAGCCCTAATCTAATTAATAAAAAAAATGAGCAGAAAGGAAGGGACTAAGTATACGCTAATAATAATAATAATAATAAATATAATAGTATTAATATTGGTAAGACTATTGTGATTATGTTTAACAATATCACCATCATGTTAGTCATAATTATTGTAAGTACAGTATTGTAAGTTAGAACATTGTTTAATTTTTCTATAATAAAAGTACTTATATTTTGTAATTACATTACTATTTATTAGTAACAATTTTTATTTATTTATTTTTGGCATTATTTAAACATCTCATTTTTAGATCTATTAGTGATGATTATATTGGTGTGTTGGTGTATATATATCTTAATTACAGTATATTTGTTTACACAATACAATACATTGTCTGTGCCAGACTTGTGAGAATTACACCGTGTGAAACGAGAGCAACAATGCGCATTTAAAGTAAATTGTTTTAAAGATAATGTGTATATAAATTTGATTATTTATATCTGTTATTAATTCACAGTGTTTATACCTTCTTTTAGTGTATTATATATAGATTTTTCTTAAGCGTCTCCGCTCTAACTAGCTTTGTTTGAGGGCGTGCCAAACTAGCCGCTAAGCT
Organism: Sebastiscus albofasciatus; assembly: GCA_916701655.1. Taxonomy (NCBI): domain Eukaryota; kingdom Metazoa; phylum Chordata; class Actinopteri; order Perciformes; family Sebastidae; genus Sebastiscus; species Sebastiscus albofasciatus. The sequence continues at coordinate 20,225 of CAKAOI010043985.1, read as the reverse complement.
GGCATTATGCAAATGTGTTACTTGGTGACATCATCACATTACGAAAAAGAAAAAGCAGGACTTCAATCGAGGCCTTTCAGGAAGTTCAGGAGCAGAGTTTCTCCCTTTGGCGGCGTGGACTTTGGGCTTTGTAACTTTGCAGATCTTTTACATTCACACAAATCTCTATAACACAATAAAGGAAAGAGAAAAAGAACAAAAACATAATAGGCCCTCTTTAACTTTCACTTTTAAGTGTGCAGTTAGGTTGCCTTAACCTTTCCTTCACAACGTATTTGGCCAGACCTTTAATTTAAAAACCAAAGTGTTGGTCTGTGTTCCTTTAAGCGACGCTAGCAGGCTAAAGATGGACTGCAGAGACCTGAGACAGCAAAGAGAGAGAGAGAGAGATAGAAAGACAGGAGGTGAAATGAAGAGAGGCTAAGATAAAAGATGGTATAGGTAGGAAGAGAGAGAGCAGATGCTCGGGAGAGAACAATGGAGGAAGAGAGAGACATAAATGATGGTCGGTGAAAGAGGGAGAGAGTAAAATGAAGGGAGAGGGAGAGATGAAAGATGACAGGCGTGGGAGGCAGCGGGCGAGCGAGGGAGAGACACATGGAAAGACAGCGAGAGAGAGAGGGAGAGATAAAAGATGTTAGAGGAAAGAGCAGCTGAAGAGAGAGAGAGAGAGAGAGGGGTGTGAAAAAGAGAGAGATGACAGGACGATGAAGAAGAAGAAGAGGAGGAGGAGAAGAGGTGAGCGTCCTTGCACTGTCAGGGGCGATCGATGGCACATCATTTACATTACACTGACTTAACTGCAGAGAGAGAGGGAGATGGAGAGGGGGGAGGAAGAGATTGATAGAGAGAGGGAGAGAGAGAGAGAGAGGTGGGGGGGAGGGAGGAAAGGACAGGTAGAAGAAGAGGAAGAGGACGGAGGTGAGGAATGAAGAGTCGGAGGGGCAGAAAATTAACTACAGTTGAGAAGAGATGGAGGGATGGTGGAAAAAAAGGGGATGAAATTGATCGTATGGTTGGGGCAAGTCTTTCTTTCCTTTACTGCCCTTCTTCATTTTCCCCCTCCTCCTCCTCCTCCTCCACATGTCTCTCCTCATTACTTTCATCCCTCCTTCTCTGCCGTCTCTCTCTCTCTCTTCATCTTTCTTATGTTTCCCCTCCGAGCAAAGATCAACACTGTGAGCCACTCTGCTGCTTGCTAACCGGTTAGCGATGCTACCAGAGTGTTTGCTCTGTAATCCTTTTGGGCTAAACGTTCCTCTTACCTCGGGATACAGAAGTCGGAGCTGGGAATGACGTCACACCCGAGCTGACACCGAGCATTCCAGTACAAGAAGTCGGAAAAATGTAATGGGGTTTGCTCCAGCCAGGCAAAACATTAGTTAAAACGCCGCTATTTTGCGCATACAAACATCGTAGCAACATGTCCAACAAGTTTTACGGTTTTGCCGGTCCGGTGTCCGAGCTTATACGTTGAACCGGCATTTGTCATTATGACACATTCTGAAAAATTTGCCGACATCAGCAACCTGTGCCGATGGCGTCACGGCGCTAAATCTAGTTTGTATTGCATTAAGCAATATGACAACGTGATTAACATAATATTAAACGGACTAAAGGAACCACAAGTGCCTGACAGACCGTGTTAATCTACGGAGCCGTGGCCGGTGACTTCGGCATGACACCGGCAAACTGACAGCGATCAAATTTCGGCGCACATTGTGCTTATTAACTAAAAAGTTCATGTGTTTTTTGAGGTGACGAGACAAGACTGGTTTCCAATCAGTCAGTGTATTGCAAGGCCGGTGGCCCGTAACGTTGGCGAGCGTGCAGTCAAGAGAGTGAGAGCGAGCGTGCGACTAACGAGGAGCATGAAGTTATCAGTGACGTTATAGCGGTATAACGTAGCAGTGCAGTTTGTGTACACTTAGACTGTCGGTGCTACAACTCCTCAAGACCTGAGCCAACCTCCCGTGTCTTGCTTGCCACCTGCCGATTAAAGTGAAGGCTGTTAGCCACGAAGCTAACGTCCCAGGCCCGTTTAAGGTCGTCCGTTAAGGTGAACGTCACCGTGACGATGCTGACATGTTGGTGATTAGCAGGTAGATATTGTTCAGCAGTTGCAGCAATTTCGCTACTGTACAATTTACAGTACCTACTGTATTTTACCAAGATTTTCAGTGGTAAGCAGTAAATAAACTGAGATAAGGAACACTTTTTGAATCATTGGGATCATGGGAGCGAGCGTTAAGACTCCCAGAAAGCATTGCAATGTACAGTATAAGCATAATACATTAGGTCACTGTTTCACAGAATTACACAGTGAATTTACATCTTAGGGTTACAGTCTAATGATTATGTTGTGTTTACTGCCACAGAAAATAAATTATTGTTCATATACCACGTCCATATCTATCTATCTATCTATCTATCTATCTATCTATCTATCTATCTATCTGGCTATCTATCTATCTATCTATCTATCTATCTATCTATCCTCTAATCTCCGTCTATTCTCCCTCCTTCCCTCCCTCCCACCCTCATACCATATGTGACATTCCTTCTCAATGTGGCGCATTGAAAACTTCCTGTTGTTATAGTTTGTTATGGAGCACTTCAAAGAGACGGAGGGAGGGAGGGACGGAGGGAGGAGAGGGACGGAGAGAGAGAGAGAGAGAACATGGAGTCTGTTATAGTTTTACCTCTTAAATGCAAACATGTGAGAGCACCGTGTATGAATTATCCCTGCCTCTGTGTGTGTGTGTGTGTTTGCCCACATGCCTAGGAAGTAAGGTAATGACGCTTAAAGCCATCACACACACACACACACACACACTCACACACTCACGCAGACATGCAGACACACGTTAGCCCATCGACCTGTATAACTTGTCTCGTCAGCGATTGTGTGTCGCCCCCTCTGAGTGAGTGTGTGTGTGTGTGTGAGTGTGTGTGAGAGTGTGTGTGCAGTGTTTAATATTTAATAGGTGCTGGTTAAAAATGCAGGAGTGTTTTTGTCTCTTGTCCCGTAGCACACCTGTTCCTCTGGAGAGAGAGAGAGGGAGAGAGGGAGAGAGGGAAGGAGAGAGCTGAAGGATGGATGGAAATATAGATAGATAGATAGATAGATAGATAGATGGATGGATACATATAAGAGATGGATGGATAAAAGGATGGATGGGCGGAAGGAAAGATAGACAGATGATACGTAGATACAGGGATGAATTGATGGATGGAATGATAAACGGATGGATGCATGGGACGATTGGAGGCGTATAGATAAACACGTTCTTGTCCCCGGTCGTCACATACTGACGCTTTGTCAGACCCCTCTGCGTCACTCTTTTCAGTCGCGGTAAACACGCAAATAAACAAAAATACGTGCTTAGGTTCAGGCAATAAAACCACGATAGTCTGGACGTCTGTACAGTGAAAATGAGACTGAACGTTGTGAACACGGGATATGAACAAACTGCTGATTGTAACGTGACGCACGGGACATAAAGAGCGGTATCCTGGATGAAAGCCTTGTGTTTGTTGGACGCATCCACCTCCCCTCCTGTCCGCCCTATGTGTAGTGTGTCTTTTCGCTCTTAAAGCTACGTCACCACGCTCCCGGCGCACTTTCCCTGAGCATTTGATATTGGCGCAGATGGGTTTACATTGTAGTTAATTGAAAGTCCCATACTGACACTAAAGTGTGACTTAAGCGTCGGTATCTAATAACGACGGCCGTGACAAAACGTTGGTATTTGAAGTCCTAGGAATGAGAACGGGCTGAGATAGAATACCTATATGGATGGATGGATGGGACGATTGGGGACATATAGATAGATAGAATAGCTATATATATGGATGGATGGATGGATGGATGGATGGATGGATGGATGTATGGGACGATTGGGGACATGTGGAAAGAATAGCTATATGAATGGAGGGATGCATTCGACGATTGGGGACATGTGGATAGATAGAATAGCTTTATGGATGGATGGATGGATGATGGATGGATGGATGGATGGATGGATGGATAGGAAGATTGGGGACATATTGATAGATAGAATAGCTATATAGATGGATGGATGGATGGATGGATGGATGGACGATTGGGGACATATAGATAGAATAGCTATATGGATGGATGGATGGATGATGGATGGATGGATGGATGGATGGATGGATGGATGGATGGATGGATGGATGGGACGATTGGGGACATATAGATAGAATAGAATAGCTATATGGATGGATGGATGGATGGATGGGTGGGTGGAGCAATGGATGGATCGATGGGACGATTGGGGACATATAAATAGAATGGATGGATGGATGGATAGAGGTGCTGATTAATGGAAAGATGATAGATGGATAAAAGGATAGAAGGATTGATGGATTGTTGTGATAAATGGACAAATAGATGGATGATGGATAAAACGACGGATTGATTTATCGATGACAGATGAATTGATGGATACAGTAGATGGGTGGATGAATAAATGGATGGATACAGTAAACAGATGAATGGATGGAAACACAGATTGATCCATGATCGGATAATCGACTAAAGAAATGTTAGTCGACTGAAACCAAAACGACCGATTAGTCGACTAATGGACTGAGATAGATGATAGATGGACAAAAAGAAAGATGGATAAACTGATGGATGGACAGAATTACACCTGGAGCAGATGTAACAAAATAAATACAGAATAAAGGACAGGAAGTAGACGGATGACTACAATCAGAAGAGAAAGATAATAGATAAATAGAGGGATGAAAAGAGGAGAGAGGTGTCATCGGTTAATCAATGTAGTTTTCCTGTTTCCCTCCGTTCTGCGTTTTAAGGTGATTTTTTTTCTCCCTTATTATTTTCGCTCTACTTCCCTTATCAATCAATACTTATTATCGGCCACCTCTGTCTCTCTTTATATCTGTCTTTTTCTACTCGTCTTCTCCTCTTTCCCTCCATCTTCGTCAAAAAACAGCAGAAGAAGCGAGAGGAGGAAACACACACACACACACACACACACACAAACACACACACAATGAAGTCATTCATCTGTCCAATCAAAGAGGCGGAAGCCCAGAGGAAAGTAAACATCCATCTCTCTCTCTCTCTCTCTCTCTCTCTCTCTCTCTTCTTCTTCTCTCTATCTATCTGTCTCTCGTTCACTCCGTTAGTCCGTGAGCGTCCATGATTATGATGCCCCAGTGTGTGTGTGTGTGAGTGTGTGTGTGTGAGAGTGTGTGTGGACAGACATATATCCCATTTCTCTGGTGTCTCTTTAAAAAGAATAGATTGTTCTTCTTCTTCTGCTACAAACAAAGAGTAAAGACACACACAGTAAAAGAGAGAGAGAGAGAGAGAGGGAGAGAGGGAGAGAGAGAGGATGTACGTCTGACACGATTTATGATGGGCGAGAGGTGTGGGGGAGACAGAACACAGACAGAGAGAGAGGGAGGGAGGTGGTGGAGACAAACAGAAAGAGGGACAGAGACACAGAACGACAGAGACAGAGAAAGAAAGAAAGATGTAAAGAAAGAAAGATAAATAAAGACAGACAGAAAACAGACAGAGAGAGGGGGGTGGTGGAGACGGACAGAAAGAAAGACAGAAAGAGCCGGAAAGAAAGATGTTAAGACAGACAGAGACCTAAAGACAGAAAGAAAGAAAGATGTGAAGACAGACAGAGACCTAAAGACAGAAAGAAAGAAAGATGTGAAGACGGAAAGAAAGAAAGACTTAAAGACAAACAGAAAGACCTAAAGAACTAAAGACATAATGACAGATTTAAAGACGTAGAGACTGACGGAAAGAAAGAAGGAAGCCAGAAAGACAGAGACCAATAGAAAGACAGACATAAAGACAGAAAATGACTGAAAGAAAGATGTAAAGACATTAAGACAGACAAACAGAGACAGACAGAAAGAAGGGAGACAAAAAGACAGACACCAATAGAAAGACAAATGTAAATACAGAGACGGACAGAAAGAAAGACAGAGAAAAAAGAGACAGAAAGAAAGACATACAGACAGACAAACAGAGACAGACAGAAAGAGAGACATCAAGACAGAAACTGACAGAAAGAAAGACATCAAGACAGAGACGGACAGAGAGAAAGACATCAAGACAGAGACTGACAGAGAGAAAGACATCAAGACAGAGACGGACAGAGAGAAAGACCTAAAGACAGAGACGGACAGAGAGAACGACAGACATAAAGAAGCGATGGAGAGTTTGTGACATCATCATTGACCTCCAGTTGGGGGAGGACAGGAGATGAAAGAGGGAGTGAGGAGGAGACACGGGAGATGGATGGAGAGATGGGTAGATTAATGGAGCGATAGATACAAAAAGACAAGTGACACTGAAGCAGAAAACCAGAAAGAGAGGTGTGTTTTTGAACTGTAATTAAATGTCATTTTAGCTAAGAAGTCAGTGTGTATATATATATATATATATCTTCTTGATATAAGTACAAATGGATGCGGATATAAATATTAGATATAAACGCAACAATACGTCCAACGTTTAATACACAAGTCAAACTGTTTCTGTAAATTAGAAACAAGAACAACAGAATATAAAGAGTGCTGGAATAAATACTGAATGAGTCATGTGACAAATTACTTCATAAACACGTGTTCAATATATATATATATATATATATATATACACATGTCCATTTACAGTATATTCATGTATACGTGTCTATTTACAGTATATACATGTATATATGTCTATGTACCGTATATACAGGTGTACAGGTTTATGTATATACATGTATACCCGTCTATATATGGTGTATACGCGTCTAAGTGCAGTATGTAAATGTATACATATATACAGTATACGGTATATACACATATAAGCGCCTAAGTACGGTATATACACCTATATGCATCTATATACACATGTATACGTGTCCATGTACAGTATATACATGTTTATGCATCTATATATGGTATATACACATATATGCGTCTATATACACATGTATACGTGTCTATATACGGTATATACACACCTATTCGCGTCTAAGTACAGTATATACATGTTTACATGTCTCCGTACGGTATATACACCTATACGCGTCTCTGTATGCGTCTAAGTACGGTATATACACGTATAGGTATCTATGTATGGTATATACAGTACATATATATGCGTCTATTTACAGTATATGCAACATGCTTAGATGTACGTTGATGATGATATGTGCATATTAGTAGGTGGGTATGTTTATTTTGACTCGTATGGTCAACATGTTGTTAACCAAAAAAGAAGAAATGCTCGTTTTATTTAGTTTTCTGAATTGATTGCAGCCGTTACATTAGTGAACTACAGACAGTATGTATTAGTACATTATATATGTATGTGAAGGTAGGCATTCAAACTAAGGGGAAAAAATAAATAATTTAAAATAACATTTTAATACTTTCAAGAAGATCACCACTTGAATGAAAATAAGTAACCAGGATATCCAAATAATAGAAATACATTTCAAACGTTAATAAAAGGAAAAATGCACCACAACGTTGAACGCATTTTTCCATCTATCTATAATTAAAATTGTTATAAAAGTGAAAAATTAGAGCATATACGAAAATAAATAAAAATATACGTAAAAAATAAATAAATAATTGAGTAAAAATCAGAAGAGGAAAACTTTAATATAATAATATATTACATTTTTAAGAATAAAAACAAAATAATGAATTCAATATAAGGTGCAGGAATGCACATTACTGTCACCTGGACTCCAACAATAGAAACCACAAACACAGTTCAGCCTATTACTGGAATAAAGAAAGAAGTAGAAGTAGAAGGAAAGAAAGAAAAAGAGAGAAACCAAAGATATGAATCTAAAGATGACGGGAGGATTGAAACACAAGAGACCGCTAAATGAAAGAGAAGAAGAACAATAAAAACACAAAAAAGAGAAGGAGAAAACAGCGAGCGAGGAAGAGATCAGCCAGCTGATGGAGAGATAAAAGAAAAGATGAAAGATTTCAGCTAAAGAGGGTTGACCCCTCGCTCTACCCCTCGTATTGACCGCGCCGGGCTTTGATAAACTGCACTGTGTGTGTGTGTGTGTGTTAGTGTGTGTGTGTGTTAGTGTGTGTGTGTGTGTGTGTGTGACCTCTGCACGTTCCGAGCTAAATCAATCTGTCAAACGTGTTAGCGAGTCCGTGCTTATTCACCGCCATGCCTGTTTGTGCGTGTGTTAGAGAGTGTGTGTGTGTGTGTGTGAGTGTGAGTGTGTGTGTGACCGACCCTGACCGGCCATCAGAGCCAATGACGGAGTATTGATCAAGGCTCCGTCGCCATAGAAACGGCCATTTGGGAGGACAGGCGAGGGTGCGTGTGTGTCAAAGTGGGAAGACTTACTTCAAGGTGGCTCATCAGATCATCGGCTGTGTGTGCGTGTGTGTGTGTGTGTGTGTGCTTGTGTGAAATGTCAGCTTCATGTTTTTGTTGTCGTTCTTGTCGGCCAATTAAAAGGTCATCAAATAAAACAAAAATATACATCAGCGGCAAACATTGTAGAAAGCTGCTGTGTTGTCTCATTTCAATTAACATCAATAAATCATTACCTCTTTAATTATGAGACGTTATTATAATAATTACTGCAAACAGACAAACAGCAGACGGTCTCTGCCTCCAGCTTCCTCTCCGCTCTGGATGCTCCTGTTTTCAACCACTGAGTCTGAGGATGAAGGGGAATCTGCTGGGTTGATTTACGGCACAAAACGGTCCATGCATTTATTTATTCTCTGGGCTTAGATGCCGTCTTTTTCAAATCATCGCTGTTGGGCGGAAACTTATGTATATCCAAAACCGTTGCTTTTCAGGAAATGGAAAAAAAACAGTTTTTAGAATAATTGAACACTGCTCCGTCAAAGTTGTTGTCTTTATAATATATGGTTGCATGTGTCATTGTATTGTTCAGATTTTTAACAAAATCAAGCTCAAATGGAGTCACGAGGTTTTTGACAAGTGAAGTGAAGATGCTTGTTTTGTAGGCTACATCATTAACTCAAATTTTCCTTTTTGAACCACTGAGTCTGAGGATGAGGGGAAATCTGCTGGGTTGATTTATGGCACAAAACGGGGAAAAACGGTGCTGTCCATACCGTTATTTATTTTCTGAGCTTAGATGTTGTCTTTTTTAAATCTGCGATGTTGGGTGGAAATTTTTTTATCTCCAAAACCGTTGCATTTCAGGAAATGAAAAAAGCCCTGTGTTTCTAGAGTAATTGAATACTGCGACATCAAAGTTGTCTTTATATTTATATGGTCAGATACTCGCATGGGTGAACATATTGTTAATATTTTAACAAAGTCAAGCTCAAATGGAGTCACACGGTTTGTGACCAGCGAATGTCGAGATACATGTTTAGTCCGTTATCGATTCAAATTGTCCTTTTTTGATCCTCTGTGTCAGATTTTGAAGGGAAATCTGTTGGGTTGGTTTACGGCACAAAACGGGGAAAAACGGGTGCTGTCGATACCGTTATTTATTTTCTGGGTTTAGATGTCACCTTTTTCAAATTGTCGCTGTTCGGCAGAAACGTATGTATGTCCAAAACCATTGCTTTGAAATGAAAAGAAAAACAAACTGTGTTTTTAGAATAATTTAACGATGCTCCATCAAAGTTGTTGTTTTTATATATGGTCAGATATTTACATCTGTCATTATACTGTTAATATGTTAACATCAGAGCTAAATGTGATGAACAGGTACACTGCTTAGTTTTAATTGAGCGGAGAGGTCAGTCAACATATTTTTGGTTCATTATGAAACTGCGGGAGACACTGCCTCAGACGAAATCACGTCGTCAAATGTCAGAAAAAATCTCTGAAAAACGTAAAAAAAAAAAGTCTGAAAAAGATTCTCAATTTATTTTAAAAGTGTCTGAAAAGGCCCGAAAGAAGTCCGAAAAATTTTGAAAAAAAGTCAGAAAAAAGAGCAAATTTAACAAGAAGCTTTTCATGGATTTAAACAGCGAGTGACTTTGCTGTGGTGTTTGTTTTTGTTTCGACGACAAAGGCTGGACAAAGATTCAAAATTATTGTTAATCAACTTTCAATTAAATCGTACTGCGATGATCATTTCATTCTCGGCTCCTCCCAGCGACGACGCGAGGAAGAGACGCGAGGACGGAGGAGCCGAATGAGAAACCCTCGGTTCCACAGCGTCAGTTTTAAGCGTCGTCACTTGCTGCATTTTGTGCTTGTAAACGTAGTCACTGATATCAACCATGAAGGAGATGCTCTACAGATCATCGGTTAACAGACTCACTCGTCAGACTAACTTTGATTGGGAGACGTTTATTCCTGTTTATCAGAAGAGAGTTGCTTTCTCCGCTTGCGTCCTGAAGGATATTAAAAGACTTGCAGTGAACGACTGCTCAGCTCGCTGATGGTGTGAATGTGGGAGCGTTAAGGAGGCTGGGGGGTCAAAGGTCACCGACTTACCTGTCGTGTAATGACTTCACATACGAGGTGAAGTGTTTGGGAGAAGAAAGGAGAGCCAGAGGCGGACAAGAGGATTTGTTTCTATTTAAGGGGTTTGAATGCAGTCAAGGTTAAGGGTTAACACGCCAATGTAGGTCAGTGGACGGGCGCAGTGTGTGTGTATGTGTGTGTGTGTGTGTGTGTGTTTATAGCTTGTGCATCTATATGCAAGTGTGTAACTGTGTGTACATGCAGCATGTATGCGAGTGTATGATGTGTGTGTGTGTGTGTGTGTGTGTGTGTGTGTGTGTGTGTGTGTGACCTGCTCTTTGTTCCTGTGCTCGGTGCGGTAAGGAGAGTGGACCGTTGACGAGGATTAATGCCCAACATATGGCAACCCTACGGGACACACACACACACACACACACATACACACACACACACACTGCAGTCATTACTCTGAACAAAGAACTGTAAGGCTAATGAGAAGGCGATATCATGTGTCCTTTGCACACACACACACATGGCATGGATTCACGTGGATACACACACACACACACACACACACCTTAATGTTGCTTACACATGGATGGATGCAGATGAACACACACACACACACACACACCTGGTACTGTAACATGTATCCGTTGTGAGTGTGTGTGGGAGTTGAAAGGTAGCGGGGGGTTTGTTGATGGAAAGGCTTTAACGTTTGAATGCAAACACCTGTGTGTGTGTGTGTGTGTGTGTGTGTGTGTGTGTGTGATTGAAGGAGAAAGAGAAGGAGAGGTGAAGCAGAGTTCAGAGGAAAAGTGAAGGTTCATGTTTTCATTTCTTCATGCTCCTCTGCCTCTCTCTCTCTCTCTCTCTCTCCCTCCCTCTCTCTCACTCTCTCTCTCTCTCTCGTTCACTCAATGTGTATGTGTGTGTGTGTGTGTGTGTGTGTGTGTGTCTTTTTCTCACGTGCACGATCACACCCCAAAAACCTTGTCAAGACGTTTTCTCTCTCCCCATCTCTCCACCCCTCCCAGTGGGATCTGACCGATATACCCACATGTTCCTGAAGAGCCCAACATCCGCTCTGTTATTATTCTACTCTATTCTATCTATCTAGTCCGCTGTTATTGTTATTGGATAGCGATCGACCACGTCGTTAAGCCCCGCCCTCCTTAGTTACTGTGCTATACATCAGGCCGGCGTATACGGGTACTTCGTCAAGGCCGCGGACTTCAGACTTCAATGCAGTTTGACGCCTGCCACTCATCTTCAACCGGCTTCGACGTATGTTCTGATTGTAATTATGACGTATGCATTCATCTCTTTGTAAACAAATATGTCACATGTCTAATAATTATTTTGCGATCTTGCCTGAACCTGAATGTTCACGATACCTTTATTAAATGAAGGTTGATCGCCGCCATGTCCCTGAAGTCCTCCCCCCCGTCCAACACCGCTGTGTGACCGGATATTACTCATCCAGACATCTCATCACAGTGTTCCCACTGTCCTATGTTGTAAAATGTATGTAAAATAAGATTGTAAGAGATCGGTAAGGGCCAATTCAAATATCAGTTCCAACTGCAAACAAATGACGGGAGATGAAGCAATTCAAATGGCAAAAATCTGTTCAGCCACTGTGAAGATATCAATGAAGACCTTAGTTAGGCTGTAGTTAGTAGGTATGTGATTTCAACGTTTCAACCTAGAGAAACATACACTGCTGAGAACATAAAACCCTTTAAAAGCTCTCATTAATGTGTCATATTACGAGGATATTAACCCGGAGAACAAAGATTCGCTCTCTGAGCCAGGTAGCCGGACATGCTGACGTATGTTACAGTAGAAAACCATGGATTTATTGTAAGAACTGGATGCCGAACCACAAGACGACGCCTATTCATTCCAATGAGAATCGCTTTTCTCGGCTTGAGGAAAGTTTTACAAATATAAAATCTCCACGGATCAAAAGTTCATAATAGAAAAAGTTGCAGTTCGAGATGTCCTGTCAACACTTTACAAAATGCTTTTTGGGGTCATTTTTTAGCTGCAGTATCTCGAGTGTACACTGTAAAAAATCGGACGAATGCAGAGCGGCGGCAGCGTATCGAGGTCTTATTATACATCCGTGAGAAAAACACACGCTTTAATGTTTATTACAGTTTTGCTGTCGTGTTTTTGCTTTGAAAACATCAGTATAGTGCAATTATTTCATATTCTTGTGTATTATATCCCATTCTGTATTTTCCTTTTGGGTTTCTTCTATTCCTTTCTATTCTATTTTCATCCGGTGACACGGCGCTGAAGTCTTGTACAGGTTTTAGTTTTTTGGTCCTCTCTCTCTCTCTCTCTCTCTCTCTCTCTCTCTCTCTCTCTTCCTCTCTCTCTCTCTCCCTCTCTCTCTCACACACACTCTCTAGGTGTAAATGACTTTGGACGGCCATCTGTTACTTAGCCACCCTGCAGAGAGTTGGCCTGCATGCACACCTCCTGTGTGTGTGTGTGTGTGTGTGTGTGTTCCTTTATGTTCAGTCGTGTGCAGTTACTGTATTCTTGTGTTTATTTATGCCTACGTGCACATGCATAATACAGTAGCTTCTGCATGTGTGTGTGTGTGTGTGACAGAAATAGAGAGAGGGGATGCTTGTGTTGTAGTTGTGTATTCAGACTCTCTTGCACATGTACGACATGTCTTCTTGTGCTTGTGTGTGAGTGCGAGACGCTGTTTTACATCAGTGTTAGCATATTTAGCCCCGGTCAGCGCTAATGCCTCCTTCTTCTTCTGTCCCTCTCGTTTTGTATTTAAACCGATCGTTTGGCATCCTAAAATCTACCAATAAGTTATTTTGATTGTTTGTGTTATTCAGTTTCCTGCCTGAGGCTTTTTCACAGTAAAAGCCTTCCAGATTTTTTTTGTTTTTTAGAAGTACTGAGTTCAAGACGAGAAGTTTCCCCAACAACCAAACAACAAAAAGAAAGTCTCAAAAATGTGTTTTTTTTAAAAATATTTTATTTATTGAATTAGCTCTTACCCAATAATAATATTGATCATAATATATTATTTATTCCCCAATAATCCCCTATAATTAGTTGATTATTTTCAATTGTTTGTGAATTGTACAGACCCATAAAATAAAGTGTTACTGTTAAATTCTAATATATATATATAATAAATAGAAATAGAAAAATATTTAAAAATAAAAAAATAGAACTAGAAAAATTTGAAAATTATAAAATCAAAAAATAGAGTAAATACAAAATTAAAAAAAATAGAAAAAAATAAAATAAAAGAAATAGAAATAAACAAAAAATAATTTAAAAATTAAAAAAAAATTAAAATTAAAAAATTAGAAAATTATTTTTTTTTTAAAAATTTAAAATTGAAAAATTGAATAATATGCAGTGTGCATATTATTAAATTTTTTAATAACCTACTATATATACATTAGCAAAGTGTGAAAGTTACAATGTTTTGTTTTTGAATAAGATTAAATGCTAGTTCAACATGTGAGAGGTTGTTAGAGGGCTTTTATTTTGAAGCAGCTGGATGCAGAATACAAAATAAGAGTTGAAGTTATTATTAAAAGCGTTTGAATATTCACGTATCTGGTGTTGAATTAAGATCAAAGTTCTCTATATCACAGATTTATCACGGATCAAATATTAGTTTCCGTATCTTGCATCAGGACTCTTCCTCTGCCGTCGGAGCGGAACGAGCTGATAAAGATCGAGCTCTTAAAGGGGGGGATATTTTAGGATGTGGTAACTCCTGCTGTTTCTGCTGGTTGAGGGTTCTCCGAGGTGTGAAAATGTCCTCCGAGAAGAGATCACTTCATTTCCTCCCCGGAGACACCTCCCGACTGTACGGAACGACCAATCGGATTTCACTCCGCCGTTTGTTGAACTGTCCCTGAAATCAGCCAATCAGGTGTCACGTGGCCGTCCTCCGGTATGGCGGCCGCTGCGTGTTGTCAGTCTGTGATTTGATTACGTCTGAGCGACCTGCTGGAACATCCAGCTGTCAGCCTCCACCGCTGAAGTGATGCTCCACCAACAGGACGCCACACATTGTTCATTTATCTACGGTTTTATCATCAAAACACATTTTATTGACAATAATGTATATACAAATCAGATGTTACATGATCAATAGTAGTAAATTTAAATATTCAGTTGTGAAGATAAGATGAGCCTTTATTGATGCTAAATATATGAGGATATGTACAAATAAATAGATAAAATAAAAAATGGAATAAATAGAAATAGGAATATTTAAATATATATTTCTTTTAATTTAAAACTTAAAAATAAAATTAGAAAATAATAAAATAGAATAAATGGAAAAGGAAAAATATTTAAAAATAAAACAATTTGAAAATAAAAAATAGAACTAGAAAAAATTGAAAATTAAAAAATAGAAGAAATAGAACTAGAAAAATTAAAAAAAAATACAAAAATTAGAAAATTAGAAAATAAAAGAAATAGAACTAGAAAAAATAAAATTAAACATTTTAAAAAATTTAAATTTAAAAATTAGAAAATTAAAAATTTAAAAAATAAGAAATTTACTATTTTTTAATTAGAAAATTTAAAAATTTAAAAATACAATAATAATATGCGGTATATACAACTACAATATAAGTAATAGCAGTATATTTAGAAGTAAAAATATAAAGTATACAAGAGGAATTAACAAGAAAGTTAGGAGGTAATGTGACGGTGGTGATTAATAGCAGCGAGGGAGGAAGTCTAGTATGTAAACGACATACACTATATAGAGTATAATGACATTAATGATACTTAGTGTTGACTGTATTAATAAAGAAATATAATATAGTATAAGACAATATAACACATATTGACACAAAAAAGTATGAAATAGTACACTATAGTATAATTTTGAATATAAAATGTAACATAAGGCGCAGTGCAATAATAACGATATAGTATAGGGGTATCACGATAATCATGATATTTAAAATATTAAATATTGATATTAATAATACACATGTGAAAATAGTGTGTAAATAATCCAGCGGTTCTTAAATCACGCTTTTGTACACCTCCCCTACACTTTTTTGAGTGTAATTAATCTGCCAAAAAAAGAGACAAACATACAAGCTAACGATGCATGTTGACTGAGCATAAATCATTTTTTTCAAATTTTCTATAGATATATGCAATAATCTCGTTATCGTATCGTAGTATCGTACAGCAGTATGACATAAAATGATGATTATTATGATGTTTCATCTTTTATAAAGTCAAAATAGGATAACACATTCATTGTTTATACGTAGCGATCACGCCTGTCCGGGTCAAATTGATCACCATAAGCGGATGATTATTATAACCATGTTTTGTGGGCCATGTGTGTAATATATAGAGAGATACAGACCCCCCACTGCAGCCAAATGATGCCTCCGTCTCTCTGTACTCAACGCTGTGAGTCTAATTCTGTGTCATAGTAATTAATCTCTGTGTCTCTCCCCCTCCAGCTCTCGTCCGGGCCGTCCTCCGAAGCGTTGTTCTGGTGCAGGGATCCAGGAAAGCCCCAGGCTGCTGCACCCGGGCCTCCCCGGCCTGCTGTCCCCCAACCTGCTGTCACACACCGGTAAGACTCACAGAGAGAGAGAGAGAGAGAGAGAGAGAGAGGGAGAGAGATGGATGGATATCTCTTTTCTTCCTCGTCGTATTACTTCAACTCCTCCTTTCCGTTCATATCAGTTCTCTCCATGGATTTATTCATTCTCTTGTTTATTTAACTAGGGCATTGCATGTATCTCCAAAACTTTTAATGATCTGAAGTAAAACAACCCTCAGGTACATCTCTGGGTTTTAAACGGCTTATTAAAGGGACAGTTCACCAGTTCATCCTCTCACCTGTAGTGCTGTTTATCAATCTAGATTGTTGAGTGTTGAGTTGTTGAGTGTTGGAGATATTGGCTGTAGAGATGTCTCACAACGAGGTCTGCGGATTATCTTGAGTTACCGGGTCATGATTTACGGAAAGAGACGTCGCTGTTGAGTTTTTCAAAAGTCGTTTGCCATCTAGTTCCATTATATTGGAGAGAAGGCAGATATCTCTTCGGCTGATGACTCCAACGCTCAACGAGATGACCTGTCCCTTTAAGGTTATGAACATTTAATCATTCAGATTGTCTGAAAAATAAAAAATTTGGACGTACATAGTTATCACTTGACAGCGACTGGTTAAAAAAAACCAACAGCATCCTTCTCATGTCGCGTTTCCACTGCGTACGGCACGCCGCCTCTTGCTTGGAACTGCTCTTTTATCTTGGTTTTCCATTTGCAAAAGTTGTGGATAGCATCTGGTACTTTCCTCGGTCGAGGTTCCAAGCGAGCTGAGTCGATACTAGAAGGTGGTTAAAACACTGCAGACTGTAACACGGGGCAGCCTGCAAAATCTGCGAAATCTCGAGTAGTACCTGGTATGAAAAGCGAGGCGGGTTGATGTGTTTGCATTGACATAATAGGCTAAGTGTGTTTGTTATACTTGTGAGTGTGTATATGACCGGTGGCTCCATGTGAAACCCGTTCAATGACCATGTCTGTGTTGTTGTTTAAAGTGACTGTTTGTAAGAATCAGAATGTGTTGTTAACAGCGACACCTGTGGCCGTTAAGCCAACGAAGGTCAGCGTCCTGTTGCTCTCGCTTGTGCTCGCTCCACATAGACATGAAGGAGCATCACTCAACACAGTGAGGAGACACACGTCAGCTAAAACCACAATATCACTCTATATTTCAGCTGCTTGGCAGTAATGTTAGCTGACCAGACCAAGGTCTCTCCGTGAATCAATGCTGATCCTAGTGTTGGCTTTTCCTGCCTCAGCCTCCAGGGCTGAAGCAGGAAAAGGGGCTCTGCAGCGAGTAACGTTGTCGTCTATGCCCGCAGCCGGAGTGAACAGGAAGACACCGGCACCCGGTCGGTAACGAGACGACAACGTTTCTCTCTGCGGAGCCTAGTGTTGGCTTTTCCTGCCTCAACCTCCCGACCGCGGCCGGCGGGAACAGGGGAGACTCCGGGTGCCGGTGTCGCGGTTCACGTTTCTCGCTGCGGAGCCCCGTCACTTCACAAGACACGGGAAACCTCTGTTGGTCTGGAGGAGCTGCAGCAGTTATTTCAGCACAAACGTCCACTGAACATTCACTAGATATTCTCAGAGCTAAACTAACTCTTCTGCAGTGTGGAGTGAGCGTGCCTGCACGTGTAGAGGTGGAGCGAGCTGAGCAAGAACACGCGCGCTGTCTGAGTGAAGACTTCAGCAACACGCGAGCGCGCATGTGTCCCGACCCGGTACATTTATACGCTTAAAAAGTTACAAACAGTCCCTTTAATATGTGTGTTTTGAGACCTGGATACTGGACTTCTACTACAGTACTTTCACTTTGTGTCTGTTATAATGGAGGTCTATGGGAAAGATGCAGTACCACAGTTGGCCACCAGGACAACTGTTTCATCCTTTCTTCTCCTCTCTACCTCTTCATTCATGCTGTCCATCTTAATCCCTTTTTTCTCACCTCCATCTCACTGTTTCTGCATCCCTCTTTTTCCCTCTGCTGCACCTTTTCCAGTTCCACATCTTCCTCTCATCCCTCTTTCCCTCCACCACCTATTCATTCCTCCCTTACCTCGCTCTCCTATCCATCTGTCTTCTTTGCCTCCACCTCATCCCTTCCTCCTCCTCTCCTCCTTTACATTCTCCTCTTTCCATCCCTCCACACCTTTTTTTCTCTTTGATTCATAAGTGATAGAAACAGAAGAGAGAGAGAAAAAAAGGGGGATTTTTTTATCGGCTCTGAAAGTGTAAATGGACAGAAAGAAAAAAGCTGTGAGAGCGAAAGAGAGAGTGAAAGAGAGAGAGAGAGAGGGGAAAAATGGAGAGAAGAAAAGGAGGGATGTCGCCAGAGGAGATGATGAAACCTAAAAACGAGTGCCAAAGAGAAAAAGGGAGCAAAAAGATGGCGGGAAAAGACAGATTGTTCAGGAGTTGAGAGGAAGGAGGGAAGGAAAGATGAAAGAGAGATAGATGGAGAGAGAGAGAGAGAGAATGAACGAAGGGAAAGAAAAACAGATGTATATGGAAGAAGAAGAAGAAGAGAAAAAGACCTGCAGAGAAAGAGAAAGAGCGGGTGAACGAGTGCAGGCTGCATGGTGGTGTGATGAATGACACGTCTCTGGGGTCCCACTCCTCCATCTGTCCATCCCTCCCTCCTTCCCTTTCCTACCTCCTTTCTTCCCTCCTTCCTTCTCAACTCATCTCCTTCCTAATCTTGTCTTCTTTCCTCTCTATCCTCCTTTCTTCCTTACCTCATTCTCTCCTTTATTTCCTTCCTTTAGTTTTCCGTCTATTCTTCGTCATTCCCACTTCTCTCCTCCTTTTTTCATTTCTTCCTTCCTTCTTTTCCTCTCCTTTCTCTCTACCTTCCTTCCCTCATTCTCTCCTTTATTTACTTACCTCTTTTCTCTTATTTCTCTCCTCCCTCCCTCTTTTTTTCCGTCTTCTTCCTCGACTCATCTCTCTCCCTTCTTTTCTGTGCTCTGCCAATTCTTCCTTCCTTCCTTCTGTTATTGTCTCCTTTATTTCCTTCCTTCCCTCCTCCTGTTTCTTTTTCCTCTCTTTCTCCTTTCCTTCCCTCTCTTCTTCCTCCGTCTTCCTCGACTCATCTTCCTCCCCCTTTTCTGTCATTCCTTCTTCAATTCTTCCTTCCCTCTTTCATTCTGTTCTTTCTTTTCTCTCCCTTTTCTCTAGTTCCTTACTTCCTTCCTATCTTCCCTCATTATCTCTTTTATTTCCTCCTCTTCCTCCCTTTTTTATCTCCCCACCATCTTTTTGTGCTCCGTCATTTCCTCTTTCCGTCTTTCCCTCTCTACCTTCTTCTCTTTCTCTTTTCCTCATTCTTTTTTATGATCCTTCCCTTCTTTTTTCCTCCTTTTTTCCGTCCTCTGCCCTTTTTTATCTCCCTTGCTTCCTCTCTTGTCTCCTTTCATCCTCCCATCTTACTTCCTATCTTTCATTCTCACCCTCTTTTTCTGCTTCCTTCCTTCCTTTCTTCCTTCCTTCCTTCCTTCCCTGCCGTTCATTTGTAACATCTCACCTTTCACACTCTCTCTTCTTCTCTTTCTCCTCCCTTTTCCCTCCTTTTCACTTTTTTTTCTGGTTCGGTCTGCCCTCCTTCTTTCCTTACCTCCCTCCACCGATTCCTTCCATCCATTTTCTCTTCTTCCTCCTCTCTTTTTCCCTCTTTTTCTCTCTTTCTTTTCTAACTTCACACCTGCCACCTTGTCCTCTCTTCTCTTCCCTCCTTTTCTTCTTCTTCCTCATTGCCTCCTTCCATCCTTCCTTACCCTTGTTTCTACCTTTCCTCTCTCCGTCCTCCTCCTCTTCCTTCCATTTCTAACCTCTCTCTCCCTCTTCCAACTTCCTCTTCTTCATCTCTCCCTTCCTTTTACTTTTTATCTCTTCCATCTCCCACATTTCTCTCTCACTCCCTACTTCATCCTTCCTTCCCTCCATCCTTCCCTTCACCCCTCCATCCTTCCCTCCGTCCCTCCATCTTTCCCTCCTACCTACTTCATCCTTCCTTCCTTCCCTTCATCCCTCCATCCTTCCCTCCATCCCTCCTTCCCTCCATCCTTCCATCTTTCCTTCCATCCCTCCATCTTTCCTTCCCTCCCTCCATCCTTCTCTCTTTACGTCCCTCCATCTTTCTCTCCCTCTTTTCTTCCCTCCATCCCTCCATTTT
>CAKAOI010043983.1:0-11096 GCA_916701655.1 Sebastiscus albofasciatus | reverse complement strand
TGTGTGTGTGTGTGTGTGTGTGTGTGTGTGTGTGTGTGTGTGTTTCAGTGTGTGTGTGCATGTCTGTGGGGGTTGGTGTTTAATGTGTGTTTGTTCTGCTCTTATCTCGTCCACACCAGACCTGCTTTTCAGTCCAAAACCTCAGCTGTGCACCGATTGGCTCAGAAACAAACTGCCTCCTGTCTGCTCTGTGATTGGCCCATTCAAATCCCCTACAATGGATAAAGCATTATTTGATTGTATTCTCCTGGTAATTTATCAGTTGGTTATCAGGAGAACATGATGAATGGTTTAGTGTCGCAGTGTAAAGAAGCTCGCTGGCTCCGGTGGCATGTGGGTACATACAGGTGTGGGGCTCGCCGCTCCACCCAAACGCTGCCCGCCAACCGCCAGCAATCATCCTGACCCCATTCTGTCCAGTATTGATCCCTTTACAGTCCCTCTGTATAACTCAATGGGACTTGTCTATCCAGCCTCATTCACATTGTGTGTGTCTACGGCGCTGCACAGTAAAACCTGGATGTGTTTTTCATCCTTCAGATCACTCACACGATGTTTAGATGCTTCACGAAGAGATCTGCGATAAAATATTAATTGCTTCCCAGATTTTTCCCACTTCGAGTCATATGGATAAGGTTTATACAAGCTGTAGTGAGTCAGCCAGTCAGCATTTTTGAGGTCAAGCGTGCGGTGAAGGGTGGAGAGAAGCAGCCAGTTGAGACTTGTTGTTTGGGGATTTTTACTTAAAAGAAAATACCAGCTGTGCTCTCAGTTCTGAGCCGGGCTGAGTGCCGTCTAAGGGCCCAATAATTACTCCCCCCTGACTCATTCAGGATGACACGCACTGACACGGGATCTGATCGTGTGGATGGTTTATGGGTTAGTCCTTCGGTGACGTTATAAGCTACCAATGTCTAGAGTCATCTTAACACTTAATTGCCGGCCATGAAACTTTTCAGCCTGTTTCAGTTCAGCTCTCGTTGCTACTGAAAAGTTGACCTGTCATGTCTGAGCTGAAGTGTGTCAGCTATCACAAACCACTATGTTTTATAGTGAATTGTTAAATGGGAACCTCCGGTACCAAACTGTATTGTAACCCGCAGTGACAGAGACAGAAAGAAAGGGG
This sequence comes from Sebastiscus albofasciatus, assembly GCA_916701655.1. Classification (NCBI taxonomy): domain Eukaryota; kingdom Metazoa; phylum Chordata; class Actinopteri; order Perciformes; family Sebastidae; genus Sebastiscus; species Sebastiscus albofasciatus. The sequence continues at coordinate 9,970 of CAKAOI010043983.1, read as the reverse complement.
TGGACAGGGAGACAGTAAACAGAGATGTGGGTGTGGGGAGAGGTAAATGGGTGAACAAACACACAAAAAAGAGGAGGGGATGGTTCAGATTTCCCGAGTGAAATCTGACTCCCTCTGGGGTTTATGGGTGAACTCATTCTCAGACGGCGAGGACGGGGGGAGGAGGGAGGTAAAGGAGAGGTGAAGAGGATTTCCCAATTTTCTCCGTGAGCGACAAGCTCGCCCCTCCGTCTCTCCATCATCCCCCACCTCCTCTCCTGTCCTCTCCTCTCCCACAGCCTTATCTGGCAGCCAGTCAGTGAGTCAGTCTGCATGTGAAGTTGCTTTAAATGTCAGCATTTGAATAGTAATAGAGATTAACGATGGAGAGATAGACACGGAGCGTAAGAGGGAGAGAGGTGAATGTCATAAAGATAGTGTCTGTGAAAGGTTTCGACCCCTGCTAACAGTGCTAACAGCTATCTCTGGACACACACACACACACACACACACACACACACACACACACACACACACACACACACACACATTGTCCTGATTATAGTGGTCAGTCCAAGACAGAAATAAAGAAAGATATGAAGAAAGGAGACATTCCCATAGAGGTGTGATGTATTTAGGGTTTAGGTGTCATGTTGATTGTCAATAGGTCATTTAGGTTGTTTAATTATGTCACTAGTATGAGGAATTCAGAGCTGCATACAGTATTAATGCTGGTACGGTTTAGGGCTGCAACTAATGATTAATCTGTTGATTATTTTCTCGATTAATCTGTTAGTTGTTTGGTCTCTAAAATGTCAGAAAATGGTGAAAAAATGTCGATCAGTGTTTCCCAAAGCCCAAGATGACGTCCTCAAATGTCTTCAAACAGTAAAGAATGAAAAGAAACCAGAAAATATTCACATTTAAGAAGCTGGAATCAGAGAATTATATCTTTCTTCTTAAAAAATTATTCAAACCGATTAGTAGATTATTAAAATAGTTGGTTAATTTAATAGTTGACAACTAATCGATTAATTTTTGCAGCTCTAATACAGTTGTTGATTAATATTAGTTGACCAACAGCAAATTCATTTACATTGACATTTTTATTTTTTGTTATTAAATGCAAGCAAAAATACCTAAAGATATTAGCCGGTTCCATCTTCTAAAAATGTGAGGATTTGCAGTTTTTCTTTATTTTGTATTATTGTATTATAATTACATATATTTTGGTTGGTCAGACAAAACAAGCAATTTGAAGACATCACTTTGGGTTCTAGGAAATTGTGATGAACAGTTTTCACTGTAGATGCACTGAAGGCGCGCTCAAAAGCGGGAGCAATGCCGTCGCGGCACAGGAGCATTCCCAAGCGCCTGCTTTTCAGGACGCGCCGGCTGCGCCTTGAGATAAAAGTAATTTCAACCTTTGGAATGCTGCAGTGAGCACCGCATGTGATGAGGAACAACCAATCACAGCCAGCAGATATGTTTTCTTTTTCCATAAATATCAGTCTATGCTAAATATATGGAAGAGAAGTTAATAATTTTAGTGCAGGGCTACCCAGAGCTTTACCATCTGTCCCATCATTTTACTTGCTCCACCCTTTCAGTCCAAAAGTGCCACAACATCCGGTTGAAAGGTCAGCCAGACTGACAAAATAAAGCTACTGTGAGAGATTTTGCGGTGCTGGAAACTCATTTATCTTTGTTTTGACTTTGTTTAGTTTAGTCATCATGATCGCAGCGTGCAGGTTTTGGTTGTATAATAACGGCAGGAGCGACAGGAGCACAATCTCCCAAACACCTTGGATAAAAGGATGAAAGCGGCACGGCTCTACGCATTTTTAGACGTAACATGTTAACGGCCCCTCAATGACTTATCAGTTAATTAAAAGATAATCAACATACTAACTGCTCATGGAAGTAATAATTAGTTTCCGGACCACTACTGTATCTTTGAGGCTGAAACTGATATCGATATTACAACATTACAACCTTTCATCATCACTGGAAAGGGTAAGAGATGTTGCCACGTGGAACCAAATACTTTGCTCCGCTATAGCATCAAATGACGGTTCCTCGCAGCTCACTTACCGTTGCTATTGTGTTGCGTGACAGCGATACTGTGATGGCAGGTCATTAGTCAGTCGTTCACGCCTCATTGTCTGCTGATGGTGCTTTTTGTTTGCGGTCGTCCAAGCAGAGACGTGTTTTCAGGTACTACATTCAACTCCCTTTGTCTTATAACGTAGTAATGAGAGCCTCATTCAACAGTAGAAGTGGAAGTAGTCATAATTGTAAAAGAAAAAAACACTCAAAATATGCAGCGTTTTAAAGAATCAGTCGGTAAGTAGGGTTTTATTGTTAAACGCACCTCATCCAGACATGCTGGCCAATGAAATGCCAACATGCAGTGATGGAGGTCATGGCTGCCTTTCACCACAGTACGACCAAATCATCAGTTTGTGGAAAAAATAATGTGGCGCATGAAAACTGCTTGAGTTTGAATTTGAATTGAAAAGCAGCATTAACCCCGAGAGAGGAGCGGGGTGAGGGGAGAAGATAGTCAAGGATGGAAGGACAGAGAGGCTCCTCACAGAAGGGAAAAACACACATTTCTGTTTTACTGTTACTGTCAATGGAAACCCCTGAATCAGCTCAACACACACACACACACACACACACACACACACACACACACACACCACACACACACGTCTCAGATTCAATTACAGTATTGTGAGATGAAGGAGAAATTCTTCAGCCTTCAGCACTTCCAATTAAACCGCCGCTCTGAGTGTGTGTGCGCGCACGCACGAGTGTCAGTGTGTGTGTGCGACAGTGTGCACGTGTTTGTGTGTGTGTGTTGCCGTGTTAAGTCGTGTGTATTTGGGTGTGTGATTGCGCGTGCCCGTGTGTATGTTTAACAGGCGAGGTGTGTGTATATGGGTCTTGGCTTTGATGGCGTCGCGCTGCGCTGCGAGGGCCACTGAAGCGTGACGAGTGAGAGTGTGTGTGAGTGTGTGTGTGTGTGTCAGCCTCTCTGATGTCACCTTGTATCATTTCAGGCTAATTTCACCTATTCTCAGAGAGGCAGAGAGAGAACAAAAAAGTCGAGACGACACAGAGAAAGTAAATGATAAGGTACAACTTTATTAGTGTCCTTGAGGCGGTCAGGGCCACTCAGTGATTCACACACACACAGATTAAAAACAACAAACACACTAACAGGAGTACAGAGTGTGATACACCACAGTACAGAGCAATGTCAAGAGGGCATTATAAAGGGACAGTGTACAGATACAGTAAAATTATACTTTCCGTCTCTCCTTTTTAAAGCCGTCTTCATGCGTTTGAGCCAAAAACTAAAACCGTCCGTGAGTCACTGGTATGAAATATCCCACAAAGCCATATATGATTAGAAATCCGGGTCAGCAAGCGGAATTATTAACTGGACTCGGCCAAAATTTTTAATGATTTGGAGGGAAACAGTATTACTGGTGGTTGGAATTGGATTTTAATGATGTAAATGTAATTATTGTCCTTGGAAATTATTTCCGTTCGCAAAATGGAGCTCATCTTCCTCTTCTCTTCTCTTCTCTTCTCTTCTCTTCTCTTCATGTTGTATAATTGTGATGCCACCAATCTAAATGGATTTTGATCGTCAGTGAACGTATTATTAATGCAGGAAAAGACAGCGAGACAGGGATAGAAACAAAAAGACAAAAAGCAACTGAAACAAAAGAAAAACTGTTATACATGTTTACAATATTATAAAAAGTTAATCAACAGGCTTAAGGCCTTTTTACTAAATACAATAAAACGCCGGCCTTTAGAGTGATCTCCCAAAAAATATTTCTTTTTCTGCCTGTCTGTTTTCCCCTCTCCATTTCTTTCTTTCTGTTTCTCCCTCTTTCACTCATCCCGTCTTATCTGCTCTCTCTGCTGATAACATCTCCTGCCTGCAGACTGAAACAGAGCTCTGCTGATAAATACTAGACACAGTCAGAAAGAGGGAGAGAAAGAGTAAGATGTACTGTATGTACATTACAGAAAGAGTTTGATATTTTTTTTTGTCTGAGGGTGCGTGAGAGATAGCGTTAGTGCTCCTTCAGATTCCTGATCAGATTTAAGCTGTTTGAACTCAGCTTGTGATCAGGGTCAAGACATGATGATGATTAGCCTAAATATATAGTACAGTTTAAAACATCATTCCTTGTTTTATAGTTAGATGAAACAATGTTAATCATGATGGTTAGTATCAAATCCAGTCTCTACCCCCTTACACTATTTTTTCAAGTTCATTTACTGTACCGGTTTTGCATTTTCAAAACTCACAAGACATCTTTGAACTAATTATTCAACCCAAGTTCTGTTAACTCACATTTGTAAGGCAGCAGAGGAACTTATTGGTTTTTAACTTGTGCCAGCTTAAAATGATTAACAGTGAATGTGGAGCGGTAGAAAATGCAGACTCTGGTGTCATAAAAGTTATGCTGACATGATCTCGAGTCACTGACCTTGCATATCTTTGATACCTCACATATCTGCAGAACTCTGTGACCTTATATCTTTCCAGATTGGATGCCTGAAAGTGCTTATCCTTTCTTCATTCCTAGCATTCGTAGAATACATGTAGTTTAACTAAAACACTTTACTTTTCTGTGCCTCCAACCGGCAACAGCCATCGTGTTTTTGGGTTGTTTGTTCTGTTCTAGTGATATCTCAGGAACGCCTTGAGGGAATTTCTTCAAATTTGTCAAAGGTCAGTGTGACCTCACAAAACACATTTTTGGCCATAACTCAAGAATTCATATGCTAATTATGACAATATCACACACATGTCTGACAGGATAAAATGATGAAGTGATGACATTTTAGACAGACGTGGATGTAAATCGCAACTTAACGTTGGCGGAGGCATACAACCTTAAGGCGGTAATTGTACTTTAACCAAAACGTATATGTTTCTTAAACAGCACCACCACTTACTGCAACACCAACCTCACAAATCCCTCATTTATTCTTTACAGATGTATTTGCTCTCAAACTGTATTGCCATTTTATAATTTCACAATCCACAGGACTGATTGCTTTGGATGTTGTCTTTACAGCTCATAAATAAAACGCAGGTTATAAGCATTCAGTTTACAGAATATTAAGTCCTAAATACCAGTTTGGAGTAGTCCTTCAAGGGCTGAATTCAAACATTTATGCAATTAACTAGCAGATGTGAGTCAAACAAAAACAAACCCATAAGCCTTTTGCAGTAATGTTAATGTAGCCTAATATTAAGTAGCATTGAAGACTCTAGATATTCCCTTACACATGAGACGACGCCGAAGCATGTACAAGCTGTCAGTTTGCGGTATAAAGCCAGTCGTAACCGCTATAGTTGCTTATTTGTACTGATTGTACACCACCAAGGCCATGCTGATGTGATTCTCGGATGTTGCTTTCTTGAGAAATGTACTCAGAGACAGCCTGAGAGGAGTGTTTTTCTGCACAAGGACACAAGTATTGACTTAGCATTCTTAGATTTCATAATCAGCCATCTCTCTCTTTAGTTATAATGGAGTTTCTTTGTCATAATAGATTTTCTGGAATTGTCTAGAGAAAGAAATAAAAGCACCTCAGACCTTGATTTGATTTAAGTGTGTCCCAGGGACTTGTATCTGAGCAGACTATAGCTGTTAGATCTGATTTAATACTGCCTGTTCTGCAGATCGGTTAGATCACGTTGGAGGAAAGGAAAGCTAATCAAACTAGCTATTGTTACACATTCTTGCCGTGTTGCCAACTAATAATCTTGATCTAAGCTAATGACCGAGGAATGAATCTCCTCCGGCGACCCCCTTGGGGCCGTCTGCACCCGTGTTTCCCAACACTTTGACTCACTTTTCTTTGACTTGCCTCTTGGAGGTGGAGGTCAATGCAAATCACCACAAAATGAGTCTGAGTGACGGTGGCAGATGTTGTGTCTGATGCCATTCAACAATCTTTTAGAGAAGACTGCGGCTGTGTCCTGTGTCACTGTGTGTGTGTGTGTGTGTGTGTGTGGCGCTCCTCTCTCTGCCCTTGAGCCTTTATCAAGTCCTTCTAATTATTTTATAATGCAAATGAGTCGCCATTATTTCATTAGCGAGGCAGCCAATCACAGAAGCTGATTAGGAAGTGATTAGCATGCAGTCGGTTCCTCTCCCTCGCTCAGTGTCCTTGTGAATGGAGGGGAGGGGGGCAATAATTACCCATCTGGACACACACTCGTGCATATAGTTGGGAAAATGTTGTAGGGATTTGTTTTACAATATAATACGGTTAACACATGCAGACAGACATGGTACAAATACACACACTGTATTTCTGGAACATGTTTAAAGAGGTTAGAATCAATATTTTTATAAAACCAATAGATCAGTTGACATAATATGAAAGGGGTTGGTCATAATGACAAAGCGTTTTCGTCTTTCCGCTCATTTTTTTTGGTGTTACGGCTTCAATTTTACTATTTTGGTTCACTTTGACCACTCTGTGTTGTTTTCGGCCACAGTAGGTAGCTATTTTCAGCTAAAAGCTCTAAAAACCAACAGTATGCTACCAGCCCAACACCAAACGGACTATCTGGTGAACATAGCGGAGCATTTAGCAGCTAAAGAGCCTGATATTTCCCAAAAAGGACCTAAAGGGAGAGTGATACATTCTTTAGATCATCTTATGCTGCATTCACACACAAGTTGTGACCAAAACGCCAGTCCTCCCATTCATTTGAATGGGGGTAGTGTGTTTAACCTGCGGCGGTGGGGGCCACAGGGCGTGCCGGAAAAAAACCTGCTGCGGCCTGCGACGAAAAGTTGAGACAGAATGAACTTTTGGAGAAACGCAACCCAAAGTCATTGACCAATCACTTAACTGGTGATCCAGAGCTGTACAACCCAGCAATGAGGGAACAAAGGGTGTTTCAACCCCGTCTTCTAGTATCGGCTCAGCTAGCTTGGAACCTCGATGGAGGAGGTACCAAGAATGGACTGGTTCTATTGGTACCACCCACAATTTTTGCTGATGGAAACGCAAAAATAACCATGCTACTGTTTAACAAACTGAACAGAACTGGACTGCTTGGTGGAAACGTGTCATAAGTCACACTCCCACACTGATGCACAACCCTACGCTAATCGCCACACCACCTGATTTGGTGTGAATGCAGCCTAAAACATGTTGCCTAAACAGGCAACTTTTTGCTAAAAAAGTTATCATATAAACTTAAAAAAAAGTGATAAAAAATTATGTGAGTGTTGTGTTTACAGCTTGTTCCTGTTGATCCCAAGAGGCCAAAACAATCAGTTATTGCACGTTTAATTGCAGTTGTACTGGTAACAGAGCTTACCAATGCAAAATAGAAGATTATTAGAATTTGATCATTTATGTTTAATTATTAAAGAAAGTCATAGATAAATACTGGATCGATACATAGCTAGACAGATGGATAGATTTAAACTTCTTACAACACTTGGGAAAGACATGCCTCGTGTTCAGCAGAGGTAAAATAATAGTTCAAGGTCTGCTCTTCTCATTATTGGCAAGAACGATTAACTGTCAGATGCATGTGTCTGTCGATGTGTGTGTGTTGGTTAAAGTTGGCAGGACATTGAGGAAAGGGAGAAGTGTTAACTGAGAACGTGGGCGAGCTAGCGTGAGGTTTGTGTGTGTGTTTGGAGACAGTTTCACACATATTTGGTTTCTGCAGACCCCCTTTTTAACAGTCACACACACACATGGACACACAGGTACTTTGTTTAGTAGCTGAAAGCTGCGAGAATGTCTATCAGAGGTGTGCAGACGAGAAGAGAGGAATGCTTCACGATTGAGAAATGTTCTTTTAAACCAGTCAGTAAAGCGGAAATTTAAAACACGGACAATGTTTTTCTTCACAGCTAAGCCAAGGCAAAATACCTCTTCTACCACGGCACTACATCAGAGCTGAGTGCAACTCGGTGTGTGTATATGTGTGTGTGTGTGTGTGTGTGTACAGTTAAAAGCCCACAGCACGTATTTTAAACACAGTGGGTTTAAATCCAATTTCGCTGTACACTGTATACTGCTTTCAGAGGCAGAGATTCCGGAAAAAAAGCTTTGAAACTGAATAGAGCTTCTGTATGTGTTTTGTAGTTCGGCGAGGTTAAACAAGGCCAAACAAATGCTGAACCAAGGATAAGTGCTTCTGCACTGCCAAAACTATGGCCTAACAGTTTATCACTTATAGAAAAACACCCCAAACTTCCTAGGCTTTACACTAAACTCATACTCACAAATTTTCCAGCCACCAGTAGCAGCGCTGAGCAAAACACTCCAGTCAAGGAGCCATGAATAAATTATGTCAACTAGGTTTTTACTCTTACCTTTATTAGAAATAACTTGACTGGCGTTAACATGAATTTCCCTTAACTGTTGCCTTCCCTCTAGTGGGGTTGTATTTTCATTAGTCTGATACTTTAAATGCCGACCACCCATTCAGGGCCAGTTTCTCAGTAAACTGCAGTGCTTTTGAGCTAACATAATCAGGCTGTTCTCATACACCGTTCGTAGCTATACCTACGAAAAGTAATGCACCATAATTTGTAAATGTCCCGCAAAATCAATTTGTATGTAATCCACGTAATCGTGAACCAGGAAGTTTAAAGAGAGACAAACGCCGCATAGGGAGGAGGTCGGTTTGAAGGGTGCATCAAAAAACACTGGATTTTCGCCCAGGAGACTGGTGTTCATACCCCGTGTGAAACCGCAAGTCAACTTATTTTTCACGTAACTTCCATTCTTAAGTAACGCCACTTTTCCTAAATCTTTCCTAGATCTTTTCCTAAATGCTCGTCTTGTCTCATTATAGATTGCAACCTAATCAGAGATCATATTAATTAAACAATCATAGCTGGTATTTTAAATATCCCTACCTCGCTCAGCATACTTGAACATCATATTTACTGAGCATCTGAATAACTGAGCCTTTGGGGAGTCATTTGGGAACAAAGCTCTGCTCTTACAGAGAACCTTATAGATCTTTTCAAAGTTGACAACATAAACATTCTAAATGGGTCCCTTTGTATTTCCTGTTGCAATGTTTGTTAATGCAGAAGCTGACAGGAAGTAAACACGTACTAAAGCTGTTGCCCTAGCAACAGAATGGCAATGAAAAGGTCTATAGTGCTGCTGTACATGTGGTCATTTCCACAACCCTCACTTTGACAACAATTAAGGCCTTAACACACGCATGAATACTTTCACACCGAACGTGAATATTACGCGAAGAAAAAGCGGCAGAATTTTTTTTCGGAATGAGGTTGATTTTCTGAGTGTTCGCACCGCGAATAAAAGCACCAACCAATCACGTTGTGCGGAACGGATTGACTTGCACCTATATTTGTGAAACAACAACATGGAAGCTCTGTAGTCCGAACCAAGACGGCAAACTTTCTCTCTCCTTTCAACCTTGACCAAGGCAGCGCAGACCAGATCCACTCCTATGTTCTTACCTTTCACAATAAAATGTAAATGTAGAAAAAATGTAAATCAGATTTTATTGTCACACATTGCATTGTACACAGCACACAGTGAAATTGAACCTCTGCATTTAACCCATTGTAGGATTATTATTATTAGGAGCAGTGAGAATTATTGCACAATTTCGTGTCATTTATTCGTCGCGCCCCCGGTATGTAAAGGCCTTTCGAAGGTCGATTTCTGTAGAAAGTGGAAAACGTACTATCCTGTTGTTAACAAAGGATAGTATTTTCCAACAAGGTTACCCTTTCTGTAACAGAAAACATACCTACACTTGTACTCACTTATGATGCAGTATATTCGCGTACAAACGTGCAAACATACACCCCCAGAGTTACACGCTTTTGCTCTTTTAACCCATGCAGAGAGAGCTACCTGGCAGCAAGATGTAAACTGACACACACACTGTGGGAGACAGGAAGTCATGGAGTTTTACAAA
>CAKAOI010043970.1:0-20728 GCA_916701655.1 Sebastiscus albofasciatus | reverse complement strand
GCTAATGTGTCTGGCATTGCATCTTAACCTTGATACGAAGAACAGTTTCATCACACTGTTGAAATGACCTTCGTTATCACTCAAGAACTGCAGCAAAAGACATAGAAACTCCGGCTCAGTACTGTATGTTTTATCCACAGAGCTGAAGGATGGGGAACAGGAGGATTGTGGGAAAGATTCACCTGACAAGGACTATGACACCCAGATCAGTTTTTCAGGTTTGTGTGTGTTTAAATAAGCAACGTATCCTCATACAACGGGTCGGATGATATCTTACGAAAAGTTATTTCTCATTTTTTGTGTGTTTTCTTATGAATGTCGAGCAACACGAGTGCAACAAAACTACTTAGTTAGGTTTAGGCAACAAAACTACTTAGTTAGGTTTAGGAAAAGATTAACTTGGTTAGGTCTAGGAAAAGCTTGACATGGTTAGGTTTAGGAAAAGATCGACTTGGATAGGTGTAGGAAAAGATCGACTTGGTTAGGTTTAGGAAAAGATAGACTTGGGCAGGTTAAGGCAACAAAACTATTCGGTTAGTTTTAGGAAAAGATCGTGGTTTGGATTAAAATATCTCCGTAAGTGGCGTAACTTAAGTACCAAAGTTACGTGACAAATAAATCAACAATGACTTCTGGTTTCACACGGGGTATGAACAGCGGTCTCTTGGATGATTGCCCGGTGTTTTTTGACCCACCCATCCACCCCAATTTCCGCCCTACACGGTGCTCGTCACTCTTTATACTTCCTGGTTCACGATTACGTGGATTACATACAAATTAATTTTGTGGGATATATACGAATTATAGTGCATTACTTTTCATAGGTAGAGCTAGAGGTAGAGGTATGAGAACAGCCTGCACTCTAACATGTTGAGTCTGTGGTGTGATTTGTTCTAAGAATATGAATTAGATCATTCAATAATACAGTTTAATAGCTCATTGTAGTGCTGTGCTATTACATCGTATTCTACTCTTGTGACTTTCATTGTCTGAGAATAATTTGCAGCCTCTGCAATTAGGAAATCATGTGTGCTAGCTCTGATTCCCAGAGTCATAACAACGGAGACAAAGTTCATGGACATGAACTGGCAGCTATGTGCTCCCTATTAACTATTAATACCGGAGAGATGTTTTAGTTATTTTCCAAAATATGAAAGAACTGTTTGTACTGGGAACAGAGCAAAGATAAGAGGCTGGAGGCTGAGACTGTGTATACAAGTATATATTTCTATGTGGTTTTTTCGTTGCAGATCCCGAGTGTCCTGGGTTTGGGCTTTTGAACACAACAAGAAAAGTAAGATTTGCTTTTCCAGTCACCCTCTCTGTGTTCTGTTATAATCATTACTGCAGAATTACTACAGAAAAAACAACATTTTACAGTTTTTTTGTACGTCTTACCAACCCAGAAAAGATTGTTACTCCAACTGTCCCATTTTAAAGCTAAAATCCCCAAATGTCAGCTCACGCTTGATGTTTTAAACCAACTGAGCTAAATCTGAAAGCAGTGAGCTGGGAGGAAATGTGTGGATTTACTTGCTGTTAGGCGGTATATACAGTCAGCAAAATTCACCTATTTGCTCTATGACATTATTACATCATCAATTAAATGTGCCTTGTTTTTGGCTCACACCAGTATGTGAAGCCGATGAACTTCCAGGAGGAAGTGCGCGCCCACAGAGACCTGGACAGTTTCCTGGCCCAGGCGAGCATCCTTTTGGACGAGACAGCCCCCACTCTGGACGAGGTGCTGAGGCGAATGTTGACCCACGTGGTGGAGGATGGCCACGGGAGCTGCGATGCCGACGAGGTCATGAACTCGCTGTTCACGGACGCCGGAGGGAAGGAGTTTAATGGTGAGCAAAACATACTAGAAGCACTTTGAGATGCCAAGGATGCTTGACATATCAATGTGTCTCAAAGCTTTTTTTTGGCCGTTCATTGAAATGTTTTTTTGCTCCCACAGTTCACCTTCTGTCAGAGACCATACAGGGTGTGACGGCTACTTCCACTGGCATTCGTTACCAGCAGTCCTGGCTTTGTATTCTGTGAGTTCATCTGCAATAATATTTATGTGAAACGGTGCTATTTTGACTAATTCTTGCAGCCTCCAGCTCAGTGAATGTTGTGGTTAGTTGCTGAGTTCATTCGACTGTACAGTACAGGGGACAACACAACAAAAAAATCGTTTCATTGGAAAAGTCATTTTGTTTTGGCTTTGGTAGTGGCTTTGGTCTAATTTACACCTGCCAATACAGAATGCTGCACAATCAATCATTTCTACACCACTGATCCAAAATACATTATTTTCCTATCAATTCAGCTCCAATGTGAGGAGCCTGCAGAGACGCCACGTCTGCATCGCCCGCCTGGAGAGGCCGCAGAACTGGGGCAGCAACTGCTGCGAGGCTCGCTACGTCATCCTCATCCTGGCCCCTCCGAGAACGGTAAGCACCAAATCTCAGTTATTCTACTCAAAACTCTGTTTTTTTTTTTAGCAATCTGGAAGTTTACAACAACTATTTTAATAATCTATAGTCGATCTGGCTGCTGAAGGCTTTGCTATACGTCAGCTTTATCCTCATTCTTTATGTCACACTAAGCAAAAAAGGTCACACAGCCAGCCGCCATGTTTCTACAGTAGCCCAGAACGGACAAACCAAACATTGGCTCTAGATAGGGCCATTCGTGTTTTCTTGTAGGCCACCATAGTTCTCCTATACGCTTGGAAAACAGGAGAAAGTTTCAGTTGGTTGCAATCTGCAACCTCACTGCAAGATGCCGCTAGATCCTACACACAGCACCGTCAAAAACTGTGCTGAGGTTGTTATTAAGGGTCAAATTGAAAGAATCCCTCGTAACTTTCTCATCATCCTTTTTTCAGAAAAGCACCAAGACGGCCATTGAGCTCGGAAGAACGTTTGCCACGATGTTCTCCGACATTTCCTTCAGACAGAAGCTTCTGGAGGCCAAGACCCAGGAGGAGTTCAAACAGGAGCTGGTCTACCAGCGACAGCAGCTCTCCGTCGTCACCGAGAAGTCGGTCGTGGAGGAAGTGGAGGACTCAGATCCACGTAAAGGGAAACCACTTAAGGTGTGAAAGAAGAGCAAAGCAGGAGACGTAAAAACAGACATATTGGCTCTGTGCTGCAATCAGAGCAGAAAGAAAGAAATGAAATAAGAAGAAGTGGCCATGTGACAAACACGATGTTGTATAACTACAGAGCAGCGATGCCAAAAAGCACAAACCTTAAAAGCTAACCCACAACGATACGGAAACATAACTCTTCCTAACAAGGAGTTGTTACTTGTAAAACCAACATTTATACTCTCCACCGACTGTTTTCCCACTCTATCCAGGCATATAAAGATGTGAAGCAGTAAAGTAAAGTAGTTGAGCCAGATTATCTGATTATCCTGTTTCCACACTCTATCAGTCGGGCCCGAGGAACGAGAAGCAGCTGGGCAACAAGCTGAGAGAGCTGCCAAGTCTGCTGTGTCTCTGGCAGCAGAATGTGTGCAGCCCCATGTACTGATAAAGTACTTCATTATGTCCAGTGTTTAAATTAAAAGGAAATGTGTGCGCTCAGCGGGAGGATGGAGAAGAGGGAACACCCAGATACTGCCTAGAGAGAAAGCATGCAGTTGGGTTGTAAAAAAGAATAAATAACAGGTTGCGGCTACACCTGATGTCCTGAACCGTTTCAAAACAGCATTTAAATGTTGCTGCCAAACCAACATTTTAACCTGCTCCGCGGTTCCAAACTTGTATAACAGAAAAACAAGCAATGATGGACACTCAGGTGGGCCAGTATGTTCGATTTTATGCTTGATGTCAGTTACGTTCCTCCTCAAGTGTCTATAAAAAATTCATTATTTATTACGCTCATTCAAAAGAAACCATAATCCAGCCAGCAAATGTAGGAAATGTTTACCATGTTCTCACTCACAGTCAGTCAGAGGGATATTTTGAGGTTGTGTCCACTATTAGCTCTGTGGGGGGAGTGGAGGGGTTATCCAATCATTGCAATAGGACCACTGTGTCAGCACAACAGGGATCTTGACGCAGCAAAACAACCACTGAACACTCCTCTGACCAAACAAATACATGCAAGTGCACATTCCTCAGTGGTGGAGGAAGTACTCAGATCCTTTACTGAAGTAAAAGTACTAATAGGGGGAACCGGAGGGTGGGTGCTACGTTTCTGCGACGACACCGTTGATTGGGGCGGCTGTAACCACCGTATGAGAGCAGTGCAGAGCGGCGGCCGTGAGCTAGTCACTGGGGTGCGCTCACATGCACGAACATGCATTAAAAGCATGCACGGCCGGATTTGCGATGTCAATAAAGCACAGAGAAGCTGGCATGAAATCAAAATACTCAAGTAAAGTACCTCAAATTTGTACTTAAGTACAGTACTTTAGTAAATGTACTTTGGTAGATTACTTGGTGTGTTTCTACTATTTACATCTTGATTGTTTACCCAAGGACAAAATTACTGCCATTATGATGACTTTCCAGAGTTGTAAAATCTCATATTCTCATATTATAAACTACTGTGGAGTTTTTCGGCGTCTGATAAGCCTTCAAACTGATGGATGTATTATTCAAAACATATATTTCATCTTCTAAGTAGAATAAATCTTGTTTCCTGATCTAAGTGTGGTTCTTCAAGTCATAAATGACTAAATTCTGTCTTTTTCTTCACAGTGCATAGAATTCTTTAAAGCCGGTAAAGGTGTTTATGAAGACCTCCGTCGCAGACTCCCCCTCTACCCCTCAGACTTCACAGATGGTACATTAACTCTTTCTTGTAATACCTCTTTTACTAAGTGGGAACATGATTGATTTAACTTAATGGCCTCTGCTACAACATCATGAAATGTCTTCTGTGAAAGTCTTACACTTTGAAGATAGATATCTTCAGGTTTTGGCTGTTGTGTATCTTTAATAAGCCTTTAAATAATCCATCCAGGTATGACTGGGAAGGACCGCTGTCTGCTGAAGTACACTACCACGGCTATTTTCCTTTACATCGCCATTCTGCTGCCCGCTATCGCCTTTGGCTCATTAAATGACGAAAGCACAAGAGGAGAGATAGGTATGGACTCCTGGTCTGCAACACCCTATAATGTTATTAAAGAGGACATATCATGCTCATTTTTTAGGTTCATACTTGTATTTTGTGTTTCTACTAGAACATGTTTACGTGCTTTAATGTTCAAAAAACACTTTATTTTTCTCATCCTGTCTGTCTGAATATACCTGTATTCACCCTCTGTCTGAAACGCTCCGTTTTAGCGCCTGTCTCTTTAAGATCCCTTTCTGCTCCGATTGGGTTGTGAGAAAAATATGAAAAAACATTCTCAAGCTGTGGGTGGAGATCAGGGGCATTGTAGTAAACTAAAATTGAAACTACAATGAAAATAAGCAGTGAAATATATTGTTAGTAAACTGAAACTAAATGTAAAAAACATATCCTTTAAGAGAAACTTTAAACTGAAACAATATTGCCTGGTTAAAAACTAATCAAAATAAAATAAAAAATGAACGTAAATTAATGTTTTTTAGCTCTAGTATATCAACAAAAAAAGGAGTCGGCATGAATTTCCATCAACTCTCTTGACATTGAACCACAGAAATTGAACGGACTTGAGGTTCCAGCAGATGGCGCTGTGACGCAATTGCTTCACATCAGACACTAGAGTAGTGCAAAGATTAAACAGTGAACATTATGGCCGTTCCTAAACAGTTCTCCAACCATGTATTTATATACATATGTAGCTACATAAACAAACAAAAGAAAACTAAAACGAAATATATAAAAACTAAACCTTTCTCGGAAACTGAAACTAAACTAAAACTAGCAAATGCTAAAACTAAACTAAAATGAAACTGAAAAGTCAAAACCATTATAACCTTGTTGGAGATACTCAGGTGGGGGAGCGATATATTCTAATGAGCCTGCATGTGACATAGGAAGGGGAGCCAAATCTGAATGTCTTGTTGAATCACGTTATCTGATCTAGACAGCCCACAAAAAACTGACTAGGTTGTCTTATGTCACAGTTTCTGGGTTGGTAGGTAGTCCAGATACCCAAATGTATGTGCATATGTTTTTCATGATATGACCCCTTTAACTATTTAATCTGAATCTGTTTTTTTTTACAGATGTTCAGAAGACCATAGTTGGCCAGAGTATCGGAGGAGTGATCTATTCATTGTTTGCTGGCTCACCTCTCGTCATTCCACTCACCACTGCACCACTGGCCATCTTCATAAGCGGTGTGTATTGCGTCCTTAAACAGGTGAATTAATCTTTAGAGCCACCTGCAAAAAAGGAACAGAAACACTCTGTACCATACTGTATATACAGTACGTGCAGCAAATGCATTGCAATTCAAGCCTGATGCTGAGCAGCTTCAAACAACCAAAGTTGGTAGCCAGGTTACCAGACAGTTGAGAATATTATTAATTATAATACAATAAAACAGCGTCTTTATATATGTTTTCTTTTAGTCATCAGGGGGATCTGCGACGACTACGACATTGACTTCGACGCTTTCTACGCCTGCATCGGTCTATGGAACAGTCTGTTCCTCATCCTCGGAGGCTTGTTCAATGTCAGCCTGTTTATGAAGCTCTTCAAACGGTGAATACAACAACACACATTTGTTACTGTGACATATCACAGACGGAAGCCCCGTACACTCGTAATATATGTGACTAACGGTGTGGCCATGTCCTGAGGTGAGGTCACTGATAAGAGAAGAAGCATCTGTTATGACTTCCTGTTTTCTGGCCATGATTATTAATTTAGTTTAATGTGCACTCTCGGCTATCTGGGCCATCATTTCGCCTTGAACGGACTGTTATGACTGCATAAAAAAAACAACATTTTGATAAAACATGAATGATCACGCCGTGCTTTTTTTTTTACATTTGTTATCTCCCAGCTCAACAGAAGAAGTCATTGCGTTGTTCATCTCCATCGCATTTGTCGGGGACGCAGTGAAAGGCACGGTTAAAAGTAAGTCGAGCCAAGGTCAGACTACATTAAACATGTTTTGAATGCTTCTGCAGCGGAGCTATCTCTCCACGCTGCAGGGGGAATGTCTAAACGCCCCGCATGTCGTTTGTTATATAGGTAATGTAGCCCAGCAAATATACATATCCAACGTGGAGTCTTTAGAGGAAAAGCAAGCATGTAATCAAACAGGCCCCCTGTGTGTTGTATGGGAGGGAAACAGACTATAATGTAAATATAATGAAGTCTTTGACACAGTTTCTGTTCATATCTTTTTCACAAGAGTTTGTCACAAGACGAGGAAATAAATGGGCAAATGATGGATTCTTTAGAGCTTTCTGCTTTCATCTTTAAGCCTCAGGCTGTCGTAGCTTTCTACTAAACTACATCAAACTGAAAGCTTGAATACTGTGCTTGATTGTGGTTGAATGTCTGGAAATATTATCAGAGAATTATTACATAAAAGGGGAATTGTATCGATAAGGTTGTACAATATGTATGAAGACACTCTGTATTTTATTTAATATTCTCTATATCAGCCCTTGATATTTTTTCTTTTGCCTTTTTAGGACTTGACAAATATGTTAAATGTGTCAGTCTACAAGAGCAAGAATAAATATAGTCATGTTGTTTATCTTGTCTTATTATAACGAGAAACTGTTCTCATTTTTTCAAGATTCTGTTTCACATTATATCAGGATATATTTCATGCTATTTTGACATATTTTCTTCGCATTACGAGATAACAAATTATTCTGTTTTTAAAATAAACGTTTCTTGTTATAAAAAACATATAATTTGATCTGGTCATTAACCCTCTGAGACCCGTGGGATCGCCGACGATCACGACGGAAATTACTGTCTTTAAGAGACTGTAGTGGGCTCAGTCTTACAGCTAGAAGGAAAATACTCGAGCTACCATAGATAAATACCATTTTTTGAAACTTGATGTCACTGCATAAGATTAAATAAGGTTAAATGTTTCTCCCGATTTAAACATATCATTATTAAAACAAACTTTTCTCGTTATAACATGAGAGTTTGGTATGTTGTTAGAACATAACTTATGACTTATCAACATGGGAAAAATCTGGTAAAAACAACTATGGTGGCAGCCATATCCTGCCGTACATATCCTTTTTAATTAGAGAAAATAGCTAAATTAACATGCACAGGTGTATTTTTTAGGTACAAATATTGCCTTATTGTGAAAATGATCTTTTCATCCCTTTCTTCTTTCGTCCCTCACTTCCCAGTTTTTCATCACTTCTACCACGGGCCCACGCTGGCGACCACAAACAGCACGTTGGTGCTTCAGCAGATTACTGAGCTCCTAGAGAAGGCGAAGAACCAGACGGAGCATCATAATGAGACTGTGTCCATCTTCCTGCCTGAATCTCTGGTGTTGACAACAAGAGAACGGCCCATCCTCTGTCTGCTGCTCATGTTGGGGACTCTGTGGTTCGGTTACGCCCTCTACCTCGTCAAGAGGAGGTACGCTCACTTACTGGACCGTTTAACCAAATTATAGAAAAAGATATACAGCAAGTATGTGGCACAACCCTTTAAATTACACCCTGCCACACCACAATATAAAATGACCCTGTTACAAGCAAAAGTCCTGGATTGAAATACAGTATGTATTTAAGTAAAAAACCTGCTTGTGGGTCAGTCGCTACAGACATTGTTCAAACCCACAGAATTTTATTTCAAATTATAGTGGAGTTTCCAAAATATCAGGCTGAATTTTGGGTAAATGTGTTTAAAATTATATCTTTCATATTTTCATTTGATGCAACGGCGCAGCCAGATTCAATAAACAGTATAGAAAGAGAATATATACTGTATGTAATACTGTTGTCAGTGTAGCATAAGATGTTTTATCCAAACTTAAAGCTACTTATGTAAGGGGAAAATAAAAGGGGAAAACCAAAAGTATCAAAAGTAGAAGTACTTATTATGATGAATGTATTATTATTTCTTATGCATTAACATGTAAGCAGCATGTGGGGCTAATTTTAACTACTTTATATACTGTTGGGTAGTTTAATGTGTAACAATTCATCCTATTTTTTAAAGCGACCATTGCTTTGAATATAACATTTTAATCTGTTAAATAACTGTAGCTGTCAGATGAATGTAGTTGAGTTAAAAGTAAAACATTTCCCTTTGAAATGCAGTGTAAGCAGTGGTGGAAAGTACATTTACTCTAAGTACTGTATTGAAGTACAATCCTGAGGTACTTTTCTGCTACTTCATACTTACACTCCTCTACATTTCAGAAGGGAATTTGTACTTTCTATCCCACCACAACAGCTGTAGTTACTTTGTAGATTGTAATACGGTTAATTAAACCACCCGACATTAAATGCATACTTTAAATATTAAGTGACACAAATGGAAGTACCTTAAACCTGTACTTAAAGGGGTAGTTCGGGTGTTTTGAAGTGGGGTTGTATGAGGTACTTATCCATAGTCAGTGTATTACCTACAGTAGATGACGGTCGGCACGCCTCCAGTTTGGAGAAACAGACAAGAGTTAACAGCACAGGAGCAAAGCAATGTACTGCTGTGCACGGGGCTGGCAGCAAAATGTATTTTAGCCACCTAAAAGAACAACAACACACTTTGTTTAGAATATATTTAGAATAAATGTAATTAGTGGCCTTCCACCGCTGCATGTAGCTGTACATATCGTCACATAACTTGTCTGTAGTTGGGGGAGAACCTAAAAAAAAAAGCAGAAAACATATACATCCCAGGAGTCAGGCAGAAGGTTACAAATCAACAGCAATGATGTTCCCCCTTCAGGTGTAAGAACGTAATACATGAGGTGGATAAATGTGTGCATTTCCATGTCCGTCTCCTCGGACCTCATTGTTCTTTTCCCTCCCAAACTTCCTCTACTTGACATTTTCAAGCCAAGAGAGTAACTACTGTAAATACAGTCGTAAAACTTGTAGTTTATTACATCAGAGTTGCAAAATGTTGAAATAATGTGTCTCTTTTTCCCCCAAACAGCCCGTATCTGAATGCCAGAATCAGGGAGGTGGTGTCTGACTGCGCTCTGCCGATCTCTGTGGTGGTATTCTCCTTCATCGGCTCCTACCTTTTCCTTGACATAGAGCGTAAGTACAGATCTGTCACGTAAAAGAACTGATAGAAGAAAAACCCCTTGAGACTTAAAGTCACAACCTTGGCTCAGAACGCCTTTCACTGTTCATAAATCCTTCTGTTGGATGTGGAGAAAAAAAAAAGGAAGGTATTTGCTTTCAGAGAGCTTTCAACCCGGCGGGGGGTTCTGAATCAATGTGGGTCAAAGACACGGGGTTGAATGTTGCTCATAGAACAAAGCAGCAAAGTTCACGATTTCTTTTATGATGTAATGTTGTCATTGTTTTACCTTTCTAAATGTGATACAGAGCTATTCAATTCAATGTTTTCTATCCTATTAGTTCCTATGTTCAGTGTCCACGACGGCCCCGTCTTCAACTTCCCTCCATTTGATAAGCTGTCAGGAATGACCACACTGAGCGCGGTCGGGTTGGGCTTCCTCCTCGCTTTGCTCATCTTCATCGACCAGAACATCGTCATCTCGCTCACACATGTACCAGAACACAAGTAATGGCTTTAATTACCAAACCGTGTGACATATTTTCTTATTTATTGTACAAATCTGGAGGCGGTTATTGTATTTTCTGAGGTTATATTGCACCGCTGCCGTCTTTCATTGACAAACCACTTGACACCCGTGTGTGTGTGTGTGTGTGTGTGTGAACCAGGTTGCTAAAAGGCACAGCGTTCCACTGGGACTTAATGCTGACTGGCTTCATCAACATCCTCATGTCCTGTCTGGGGTTGCCATGGATGCATGCCGCCTTCCCACATTCCTCCCTGCACGCCCGTCAGCTGGCCAAGGTGGAACAGCACGTCGAGAACGGACACGTCTACACGACGTGAGTGAAGTTAAAACAAGGACGAAAACCAGGCGGTGCTTTGAAAGACGTGCGGACTGAAAACAGAAGCTTGTCTTATTTTGGAGGCTTTCTGACAGCGATGCCGGTTCAAATACTGTCAAAAAAATAACTCAATAGGTATTTAGTGAAGTAAACATATATTAAAGAGGACATACGATGAAAAACTCATGATACATTTGGGTATCTGGAGTGCCTACCAACTCACAAACTGAAATAACACAACCAAGCCAGTTGTTTCTGGGCTGCCTAGATCAGAAAACATGTGATTCAACAAGCCATTTAGATTTGGCTCCCCTTCCTATGTCACATGCAGGATCATTAGACTTTTTCGGGAGGAGGGCTTAAAGAGAACGGCACTAAAATGGAGCGTTTCAGACAGATGGTGAATACAGGTATATTCAGACAGACAGTATGAGAAAAATAATGTGTTTTTTGATCATTAAAGCATGAAAACATGCTTTGTAGAAACCTAAAATACAAGAATGAACCTGAAAATGAGCATGATTTAAAAAAACATAGGCCATAACGTGTGATTAGGGGTTACAAATAGCCGTTAATTAAGATAAGTATTGTCAGTATTGACAGATAATAAGTCTTAATAAAATGCATTTTCTGCGCGTTTGTTGTGAAACAGTATCGTCAGTGTGAAGGAGACTCGTCTGACCTCGCTGGCCGCCAACATCCTGATCGGCCTGTCGGCGTTCATGCTGCCGATCCCTTTGCAGTGGATCCCCAAGCCCGTCCTCTACGGCCTCTTCCTCTACATCGCAGCCACTTCGCTTGATGGGAACCAGATGATGGATCGCATGTGCCTGCTGCTGAAGGAACAGGTGAGCAGGAAGGACACTGTGGTTTGATTGGTTGATCGGTTTTGTTTATCCATTACACACGGTGGCTGCCCCCCAAAATATCACCCAGTGGTTGATGTTTGGTATCCAGATATTCAGCGGGAAGAGAAAATTTAGAGTAAAAGTTACGACACGTTTGCTGCAACCAACTAGTCTGCTCCTTTCTATCAGAAAGCAAGAGATAAAGTTCTTATCACATGATAGGTTGCTATGTTGTTATGACAAAACACTTCTACATGATAAGTTGGTGCTCAACATATCAACTTATCATGTTATAATGAGAAAAGCTTATATTTACAAGTCTGTATGTCGTTATGACGAAAAATGTTTTGTTTTAACGAGACATGTTGAGTTTGTGAAATAGCTATAAAGTTTCATAATGGTGATACGTTGCAACGTATCCTCACACAACGGTTTGTATGATATCTTACTAAAAAGTTATTCCTTCTTTTTTGTTCTTTTTCCTTCAACTGTCCAGCAACACATGTCAATTTACAGTCGTTACATGCATGCAGTCCTTTCAAAATAAACTTCCTTCTTCCCAGGAAACAGCTTCCTTAGGTTTAGGCAACAAAACTACTTAGTTAGGTTTATTTAGGCTTAAAATAACTACGTAAGTGGCGTAACTTAAATACGTAACTTAGGTGACAAATAAATCGTTGACTTCTGGTTTCACACGGGACACGAACGCCGGTCTCCTGGGAGAAAATCCCGTATTTTTTTCACCCACACATCCACCCAGACCTCTTCTCTACGCATTATTTCCTAGTTCATGATTACGTGGATTACACACAAATTGATTTTGTGGGATATATACAAATTACAGTACATTACTTTCATGGGTATAGCTACGAACGTTTAAGAGACCAGCCTGTATGTTGTTATGACAATAACATTTCTCATGAAAACAAGAATAATTTGATAATAATAACATGAAAAATATCTCCTTACAACATGGAAAAAATGTTCATTTGTGCTGCAACAACAGCTGGATTTACATGACAATGTTGCCTTTGCAACTGTTGTATTGGTTTATACACTTTCATATTAACAAAACAAAATATAAAGCAAAATGTATTTTAACCACACCATACTTGCACATTTCTTTGTCTAGACCTCCTATCCTCCCACACACTACATCCGCCGGGTGCCTCAGAGGAAGGTCCACTTCTTCACGGCGGTGCAGATGGTCCAGCTGATCATCCTGTGTGCGTTTGGGATGTATCCTCTGCCCTACATGAAGATGGTCTTCCCCCTTCTGATGATCCTGCTGGTCCCTATCAGGTAAGACGACCCAGAACCAACAGGGGGCAGAGCGGGACCACGGAAACCAACACAGAGCTACTAGAGTCTGCATAGAGTTGACATTAGGCTCTACTGGTTTTACACATGACGATCTGTTTACCAGTGGAAACATTGCACATGTTTTAGACTTGGAAACTGGAGTTTGAAAGACTTTTGTAACGCTTGTAACTTTAGATACTTTCACATGTAACTGTACATTATCTCTCTGTGTTTTATCTCCAGAATCAGCCTGCTTCCCCGATTGATCGAGGCCAAGTATCTGGATATCATGGACGCCCAGCACATGTAGAGCAACGAGAGCACACTTTATGAACGGATTCACTTCCTCCAGTTGGAGGGGAAACAGACTCAGAACTCACTGATTGTGTTAACTAAACAAAATGCATTTGGACCGCAAGATTTGGATGTGAGCACTCTGCTGGTGACCGACTGGACGACCATTTACACCCCTCAGAAGTTATCTCATTGTTTGTCACACATTTACCATCAATGTAGCTTTAATACTTTAAAATGTAACATTCCTGCATCTTTATTGTATTTAACAATATAGTCATGAAGGAGTTTCTTCTGTTCTGCTTCTTTTTTTCACAAACACACACATCTGCCTTGAGCTGGTGACTGACTGAGTTGATGTCAGACATTTAAAAAAAATCATTTCATTTAATTTAGGCATGTTGTTTAATAGAAAGCTGCTTGGTCTGTGTCCTACTTGGGTTTAAAGGGACAGTTCGGGTGTTTTGAAGTGGGGTTGTATGAAGTACTTATCCATAGTCGGTGTATTACCTACAGTAGATCACGGTCAGCACGCCTCCAGTTTGGAGAAACAGTCAGGATTTACCACGCGGAAGCGAAACAACGTACTGCTGTGGACGCGGTAAAACGGGGTATTTTAGCCACCTAAAAGAAAGGCCCACCTAAAAACATTTACGTATGTGAGACAACCGGAAGTTCATTCATTCCTGTGGCAACCTCTGTGATCTCTGATGTGTTTGCAAAAGTCCTCTTACGTTTTTTTTCGGTCCGTAATTTGCCTCGAGTACGTTGAAAAAATGTAACATTTGCGGCAGATAACAGACAGCCCGTATGCACTGTGTGCGAATTAATAAACTGATTGATGAATGTAATACAACTCTATTTATATACATTTTATGGCATATTTAGCAGTTTTGTGAACTATTTTGTTAAAAGACGTATGAACTACTGTATGCACTCACTATGTTACACAGCTAGCATGCTACCAATGTCAGCTAAGTATGCTGTCGAACTTCTCACTTTGAAATTTTCTTTATAAATGTGACTCGTGTAGACTGACAGAACAGTAACTCATAGATATAAAAACACTCTTATATCCATGAAGTAACTTCTCTCTCATATCTGTGGTGGTGTTTCTATTCATCCGTAAAGGGATGCATTTCTTTACGTTAAGCACTAGGGGGCGTAATCTGTGTACCATACAGATTTACAGACACAAAACAAAACAGTGGAAACGAGGCATTTACCAGCCCTTTCCGATGGGGAACTGAAGCTGTTGTATTCGTCTATGCTCTTGCCAAAGCCACCAGACTCCATTGAACAAAACTGTATTTTTACCTTGCAGAACACTTGAGGGGTTACTGGTCAACTGCTGCCTTGTTTGGTTAGGTTATTTGTGTTATTGTGCAACTCTGGTTAGTTTGGATTCACCAAAGTTCCTCCCTTGTTCAGCGAGGTAAAATTACTGTTTTTTTTCAATGGAGTCTGGTGGCTTGGGCGAGAGCATAGATGGATACAACAGCTTCAGTTCCCCATCGGAAACATAGACTGTTTAGCTGTCTCAAAGCAAGGTAAACTGGCAAAAATATTCTAAATATAGCGTACACTTAAAGGGATATCAGCCTTTCTTTTAGATGGCTAAAATACGTTTTGCTGCCGGCCCCGTCCACAGCAGTACATTGCTTTGCTCCTGTGTCGGTACTCCTGTCTGTTTCTCCAAACTACTACTACTTCTACTGTAGGAAATACACTGACTCTGGATAATTCCTCATACAACCCCACTTCAAAACACCCAAACTATCCCTTTAAAGTGCGATGTGGATGAGCAGATTTAGAAAATCCAACATCATTTAACAAAGTGAGGAGGAATTTCTCACCGTTGAAGAGTGAAGTGTCACCTCAGTGATGACGTTTTAATCAACCACGGTGAAGCCAGGTATCACAAGATACGTGTTCCAGTTTGATTAGATGTGAAAGACTGCTATTTTTATTCTGAGGAGACACATAACGTGATAAAGTATGTTAGTATAAAGGTAATTTGTTTTGTGCATTGTAATGTTTGGATTTAATCAAACTGTTGTTACACTAATAAAAAACACTTTAAAAGGAACTTTAAATGGACATTTCTCATTATGCTGAACGTCCTTAATGTTAAAAGCTTAATACCTCACATGCACCACCAGTCATTGATTCAGTATAAAGAGCAACTTCTTAAATACCATCACACACAGCATCAGCACAGTGCCATCCTTTACTGAGCCTGTTGCTCTCTCCAATAGATGGCAGTAGAAGCTCATCTTCAGGACGGTTTGAGATCAGGCTTGGCTGGTGATAGATGTGTACTCACCAGCACATTAGAGAAAGAATGAGGCCGATTCGTATCATCCAGTATAAGAAAATTCACCAACTTTAGATGTTTTATCGCATGATTTTGTCTCATCTGTTTCAAGCCACTTTTTAAAGCCAGCAAACCACCTGACGCTCTAATTTTAAATGCATTTTTCTGCCTTTTGATGTTCTTTAAAAACTGTTATTCCACCATAAATGCATCAACCACTTCATCATGAAGGTTTTCCAGACATGTATTAACCGTTTGTGCCGAGTGCCTTGAAGACATTTGCAGGGACTGTTTGTTTGAGTCCTTCTGACAAACAAAAGGAGGATCATTTTCACTTTGTGCTACGACGAAGCAGTGAAGACAATTATCAAACGTGACTATACGCGGCTAAAACTGTAATCATGAACGCAGCAGAAGAAAAGAGTTTGCTGCATTTCATGTTCAATAATTTGGAAACATAATTAAGCAAAGAACATAAGTCTGTCTTTGTTGAATGAACCTGACCTGGAAGGCACCGTGTGAATGTCGTCTGATAGCCAATACGGATCCTTTTCTTGATTTATAAGAAAGAAAGTCAATGGTATGATCAGAACACAGTCAGTTTAACATTTGCAGCATGTAAGGGTCCCATTCTGGGCTTGATTACTCTCTCATTGTGCATTTGAGAACTGTCTTACCAAATAAAAGCATAATTCAACACTGAGAGATGTCAATGACCCTGTAATCAGAGGGGAAAGTAGACTGAAGTTCTTGCCGATACTACTACCCCAACATTCATTGCTTGGTATTGTTCTCCTCCCGATCCCCAGCTTCACGCATCCCTGAACAGACACATTCAATTGTTTAACGCCTGTATGGTTTAGAAAGAAATTTGATGATATCAAGTATAGCAAATTAAGTGCCACAGAATCATTTTTCATATGATTTAACAATCATAACAATTAGTTTTCTTTTAAATTAGAAGAAAATTTAACTAAAACAACTAAATTCACCAACAGCAGTTAACCAGTTGACAAGCACTCTGTGGAAGTAAAGATGCTCACGCACACCGTTATGCCGGCAGAGTTACAGAAGTCGCATTAGCTTGTTTGACCTGCTGCCCCTGTTGGAATAAAACTGAACATCATGAAACATCTCGACTTATTTTTCTCTGCCATTTTACTTTTTGCAAGAAACGACTGCCTGCCAAAAAAAACCCTACAGCGCTCGATATCAGACAGTCAGCTGTGGCAGAAGTTGACGTTTCAGAGCAGAAACAGTTTTGTAAAGGCATCCGGTATGGATTAAAAAACCTCCTGGTTTGTGTTGGGCACAAACACACTCATACTGGAACAATTTAGAAGCAACTAATAAGAAAACTAGAAGAGCGCAGACAACGGTGCATTCATGTGCTCCTCGCATGGTCCCATTTAGACGCTACAAAGAAGATGTGTTGTATTTTATGGCTTAAACAACATGTTAGTTGTTTTTGAGTTGTTGTTCCGACTTGAGGGGGCATTCTTGAGAATTTTCCTAGTCGGGAACTTATTTTTCAGATTATTCCGACACCACTTGAATGCAGCACAAATGCCCTGTCTCATAATGTTAATGAAATTGAAACATAATGCGTGCACAGACAAACTGATCCGAAAACATAACCTCCGGAGGTAAATAACTGTATGTTGACCTAACGTTAGGAAACGCAATCGTGATGTGTTGTATCTGGGTTTTAGCAGGCAGCTGCTGTCTCTTCTTCCGGCACTGAATCTTTTAGTGGTACTGGACCGTACCCGCTTACTTTCACTCCTGCTAAAAATCAACCTGCATCCGTCTCGTGTGTACTTTCAATAGCCTAAACAGACAGTAGAAGGAAATATAAGAATTTATTTCACATGATTGTACAAAATCAAGAAGAGGCAAAAGGAGGTTTTTGAGGTTGAACGTCGACCCTGATGACCTTCCTGTGTAGCCCTTTAGTCCAGGTCTGCCAGTACGGAGTATAAAAAATACAACCAATCCAGTGAGATCGGGACTTTGAGTTGAATCCCATGAGTTAAAAACATAGAGGTGAGAGTGAGAGATGACGCGACTGTCACCATAGAGATACATCCACTTCTTGGTCGCCATAGAGATGGCGCCAATTAATTTGCCATCGCAAAAGAACTGTATATTTATCTCTCTCGCTGCCACCTACACAGACCACCCCTTCCTGATCTGAGATCTGCGCTGAATAATTTGTGCTCTTGCCTTTGCAGGTGGAGTCCGGCGTCTCCGTTAGTTAGTTAGTTGTGGGCTTCCTCCACATTTCTAGAGTGCGCTCCGTGTACCTGTGTTAACTTGTCGTCTCTTCCACGTCCCCAGAAGCGTCAGCGGCAGAGTCCTATGTGCTCTTGATGCCTTGGAAGCCGCAGAAGGTCCAGCGTTTCTCCAGGCTGGCTCCGACGCCGGTCAGCTCCTGTCTGAAGGTGCAGGGCAGCCGAGTGAGAAGAGCCTCCACCTCACCGGGGTTAATCTGCGGAAAATGAACACAGACAATCTCACACATCATCTTCATCATCTTTCAGGCTGAGGTGACAGTAGAGACGAGCTGCTGTAGACGACCCACACTGTCTTGCATTAATAACCAGGTTGATTGGAGCTCTGTGCTGGTGTCAGGATGCATTAAGGTCCATCACGGAGAGATAGGACTGGTGTATCATTACAGACAGTGGAGCTGTTTGGGTCAGCGTGGAGCCGGTAGATAAGCAGAGAGGATCGGGCTGGTTGACGGAGAGTCCAGCCAGTGGTATTGACAAAAACTCTGTGGGCTGCTTGATGTGCAGAGTTGATGTTGAAACAACAGATACACAGCCACACACAGACTTTAACAAAACGTCAAACACGCAACACAATCATGTATGTTTAAAGCAGTAGTTTGACATTTTTGGGAAATGTACTTATTTGTTTTCTCACAGTGAGTCAGATGAGAAGCTCGATGCCTGTAGGATAAATAAGAAGCTTGAACCAGGAGACGATTAGCTTCTGCGTGTCATGAGGACGCATTTTAGGGTGTTATTTGTACGCTGCTATTCAGGTGTCATTTGTACGCCACGTAACAAAACTAACGGTAAAGGCCGCAGTTTAGGCAACAAAACCACATACTTAGGTTTAGGAAGAGCATCATGGTCGGGTTTAAAATAAGAATGTAAACTAAGTAAAATACGTACGGACACAACGTAACATCGGTACGGAAAGCATGTCACAAAAACGTCACAAAAAAAAACACGTCATAAACGTCACTAACATAACCTACAAAAAAACCGACTACTAACAGACTACAGGAGGTACAAATGACACGCTAAAAGTAAGAACGGCATTATCATGTCATTCACTAATTAACACCTTATATCTCATTTGTTTAATCCGTACAAAAACTGAAGAGTAAAAATGAAAAGTTGAAGCTTCATACAGATATGAAAGTGGTATCGATCTTCTAATCTCAGCAATCAGCTTATTTCCTAAATTTGAAATATTCTTGAAGACCGACATGTTTTGCTCTGTCTAAGAATGAGTTGCAATGTTTCTACGTACAACATAATATAACTCAAGTAATAATCTCCAACATTTTTATGTAAATGGTAATTTTATGAACTCAAGTGTTGAAAACAGTTATTTGATTAAAAAAAGTGGCTTAACACCAGGCAGATAATTTGTGTTTTATTTTCCTCGCTGGCTGAAAGTTTCAAGTGACATCACTCAACAGTACAGCTTTTCAAATGTGAGGATTTACTGGTTTTCTCTGTTTTATATGATTGTAAATAAATTATATTTAAAGTTTTGGACTGTTAATTGGACAAAATAAACAATTTGAAAACGTCAGACTGCTGCACTCTATTATACATACGGAGGGTGATTCAGCCTATAAACGTACAATCCCTGTATTTTACATCACATCAATTTGTTAGTATAAGAGATAAGAGGGATGGAGACCAATCAGATTCAACAGAGTGACACTGACTGTCTTTAATATGACTTTTTTGGATGAGTGCCTGGTGAGCTACCAATGACCTTTATTATTAATAATCAAGCAAACACTTTAACAACATCATATCAACTGGATGTTCTCATCATGAAGGTGCCAGTCAGATGCAGCGAGAATGAGCGACAGGCGGTAATGAGAGCACATTTAGAAATCAAGATCGGTCTTGGAGGAATGGTGACGACGAAGCTTAGCTCAGTTGCGAGCCAGGAATGAGCTCAAACGTGTCGCCTTGTTCAGAGAAATGAGACTGACTAACAGCCTAAACTGGCAGAGGCAGGCAGCAGCAGGCGGGACGCAGAACATGAATATATTCATCAATAAGTTGTGCAAGTGGGGATGTGTGATAAAATTAGAAAGTGATAACGGCAACAGGACAGAAACAGAGAAGGCTGTAACGGAGCAAAGACAAACTTTAGCTGTATATTGAGGTTCTCACTTCTAACGAGGTACGAGGTCTAAAAGGTCGAGGCAAACAAGATTTTTGACCACAGGGAAGGTCAGCGGTGCTTCGTCCTGCATCAGAAGAAAAAACCTGAAGGGATAAACCTGCCACCCTGCTGCAACAACGACAGTGGGTTTGCTCAGCTGCTCACATTAGGTGATGTCTTTGAATCAGGCAACTCCCTGTGTGACTGAGTAACTATAACACAAAGCTACTATCTGTCTGTTTATATCACAAAAATACCTGCATTCGGATTATACCTGCAGTGAATTTACCTAAAATAAGAAAGTCGTTCTACTGCCTCATACACATATCTATAAGTTAAATAAGATATTTTGAGCATGTAACTAAATTAATCAAATGGTAAAATATGATTTGTATTTCAATTTCAACTTCAAAAAAATAGAAAAATGTGAAAAAAAACATGTCAGAATCACATTGGGCCATATTGCATGACTTTATTTAAATGTTATCATTAAACTTGCGTTATCAGTCGTTATAAGCCTCATAGATGTGGGTTAGAAGGGGCCTACTACGCCAT